>CM024240.1:107016370-107142463 GCA_013421045.1 Propylea japonica | reverse complement strand
AGGAGGTCGTATCTTCGTAGGGAGGGCCGCTAGGAAAAAAAATTATGGAAACTTGTCATCTTATTTTTTTATGTTTTATCTGAATCCGAGAGATTTCCCACATTTTGCGGGACACCCTGTATATCTTATGCAGAATAAAAATGCGTTTCAATCCAGAATTTATACTAAATTTAAAATGCGGTGGACGTAAAAAAATGGTATTTAATAACTTATCTAACGATTAGTAAAATAATTGATTAAATAACTCAATTCTGAATGAAAAAAAAATCGCAAATTACTCAGAATTAGATGTGTCTGTGTAAATCACTTTCTTGGTCACTCTGTTTATTCTTTAGTGCGGCTATTATCAGAACCCTATAAACCTTAGACTAAAGAAGTTTTTTTAGGTATAAAAACCCAGAGGAACACAACTGATTTTAATTTTTGTTAATTAACTTTAAATCGTATTACCACACTAATTACATTGCCCAAAATAAAGATTCTCGAAATTTATAAAAACCCATCATTCACAAATCATATGCAGATTCGTGACTTGTACCCCGTCATCTTCGCGTACTTATTGTACGTAAGTACACGAAATGATCAATAATGATCCATTTTAATGAATGATTTTTCCTTTTTTAATGTATGATTGTCATAAGCAACCGAACAGTAAGTATTCAGTAGCAATACGAGTAATGTTACAACTCTATTGACACACAAGCATTTGTTTTATGTCAAATTATATCTTATGCGAAATAAAAATGTACTGCAATCATGAAATTATACTCAATTTAAAATGTGTAGACTGAAAAACTGGTAATGGATGGACTATTATCTAACGATTGATTAAATAATCTGAAATGAAAAAAAATCTGAAATTACAACAAAAATCAGATTTGTCTGTGTAAAATCGCTTCTTGGTCACTGTATTTTTCTAGTGCGGCTATTATCAGAACCGTAATAAATCCACACAATATCATTCACTTTGATTTGAGATGTGTGGTTAATAGAAGACACCGAATTATAATGGAATGGGAAACACAACTGATTTTAAATTTTAAATTTTGTTAAGTTAACTTCAATCGTGAGAATTTCGTATTACCACACTAATTACATTGCCCAAAATAAAGATTCTAGAAAATATAAAAAACCAACCAATCACAAATCATATGCAGATTCGTGACTTGTACCTGTCTTTCTAAGCGCTCTTATTAGTATTATTGCGTAAAAAATTCATACAGAAAAGGCGTGTTCGTTGACCTACCATGTTTCATGCCACAGAAAATCCTTTCGTACACAGCAGAACAAACAACACAGGCACTATATGGACATTTGACTAATTCCAAATTCTCACAAGATTGCTTTTATATGTTATCTTAACGATACGAAGGTAATCACTTGCAGAATCCTCCTTCTATTCTCCGTATTGGAGACTCTTCTTCAAGACGCTAATAAGCGCCGATGCCGCTACGCTACCGCGTTAGAGGCGGAGGTGGCTAGATTCGGTTGTTTCGAATGTTATTAATTGCCGGTTGTAGTAATTAACGCGTTTTTTTTCAGAAGTCGAAATTCATCAATCATCGAATTCGTTTGATATTGTATGTATGACAAATTGGGTCAGGTGGTTCAGGCCAAAATGCAGTAATAGATCTTAAAATATTGCGATATAAAATTGAAAACTAAAATATTGCGATAAAAATGGAAAACTAAAATATTGAAGTTGATTTTTTTTGTTTGTATTTATTTATTATTAATTTCCGATGGACGGTGTATCATTTTGAAAGAAGTTTTCATTATTTTGGATTAAGCAAAAGCTCGAAATAATGATGTCACAATAATTTTCTCGTAATATTGATGGATCATAAATTACAAACATCATCAAAATCTTTCGGAATTGAGATAAATATTTTCCTCCATTCGAACTGAAATAAATTAATGAACATATTTATTTGTTACTCTCTGCTTTATGCAGGATGAGAAAAGTCGAAAAAATTAGGAAAATCCCTGAGCTAGTGGTATTGAGCACTTCTCATTGGTGGAACATAGGGCTATTACATAAACATTTTTGTACAGGACTTATTAATACTTAATATATAAATGCAAAAATCTCAGAACGATCGAAAATTATATTCTGGAAATTATTCAAAAATTGAAATGGAAAAATCGATCATTAATATCGAAATTATACAGGGTGTTTCATCATAAACTGGACAAACATATATTCGTGTAGAGGACATCGGGAGAATCATTTTTGCCCCATACAATATATCCCGTTCGAAGCATAAGCGAAGAGATACAGGGTGTCATTTTTGAGCAAGATTCTTATGAGTGTGGTCAGTTATGTATAACACTTGGTGTAATGGTTTTTGATCAAATCTCAATATTTTGGGTCCTCTATTCAGAAAAGTTGACGAACTCCGAAAAAAAAATTTACCAAATGGCGGAAGACCTGCAATGTTCCAAATTTTTTTTGCGGTTGTCAAATTGACTTTTATTTTCTGAATGAACATGACTTCACTGATAAATTTAAGTTTAGCATTCAAAACTTTTAAGTACTTCTTTTTAGACATTTTCGCACAACTTTCGCACTAGCGTAATTGTTAGATTGAAATCAAACTGCCAGGGATGTATTTAAAAAGTTTCAGAAGGATTTCTCTGCCTGCAGTAATGATGTAGTTTAAGGGTCGGGATTATTACGTACGTCCGGAAAAATTTCGGAAAAAAACCACCCTTATATCTTCTTCTTACCAATACCCATTAAAGAGTGATGTTCTTTGAATATTTCGTTATAGAGAGAATATACTTCCTTTTAGAGGGTGTTTTTAACATGGAATTTGGATACAAGGTCCCATGTCCCATTCGTTCTATAGACGTTCGTTATAGGGAAGTATTTTTCTTTTCAATATTCCGATTGATCTATAGGTATCTTGCATGGGGCCGCATTTCATTTTAATCGGTTCTGTTCTGTTTGAGATATTGAGGAACAGGTATTTAAAATGACCATATTATGGAACAATTCGTTACCATTTTGCTGATTAACGAACTCACCCTGAAAATTTTAAGTCTGCAGGATAATACTTTTGAGGCCAATTTCGGATCAAGTTTAGAAATCGAAAGCATTTGGGCCAAAAAGATATAGCACCCGTTTAAGTAGAAACAGCGTGTGCAAAAAACGGATAATCGCAATTTTTTTCTTATGGTCCAATCCAATGAATAAAATGCCAGAATCATCATTAAATGTTCCTCGCAAATCCGAATTCCGAAATGATATCCTGCCGGAGGCTCTATTTTACCAGATTCGAAGGAAATCGAAAGTTCTCCTTCAACGGAGATTCAGTTCTTGAAAGAATAACTCTTATTTTCTTCATCAAGGATCTGCCCGTTCAAGGTCAGGAGAGATGAGACCATCTCTTGATCTTTCCGATTATTTTTGATGCTTCAATGCCAAAAAAGTAATAATATATTAAAACTTCAGTTACCTAATCACCAATATGTCTGTAATATGAATCATTTTGATTGTTTAATATTGAATAATCTTGAATGGAACAATCAAGAGTACCTACAGAACCCTGCGTAAAACAATTTCATGTTATTATAATATCCATATTCATTATAGAAATATCATTATTGCATAATACAGTGGAACCTCGATATAACAAATCGGAGGGAACCAGTAAATATTCGTTATATCAAGTAATTCGTAACTCTGAGGTTTGTTATATTGAGGTGAGGTTAGTCCAAAATTTGTTATACCGAGGTTTTATTCACCTCGACATTACGTACTCATCTTGTTATAGCGAACTAATTTTGCTCATATAAATGAAAACTCATTTTTATCAAATTACTCATTTATTTCATTTTTCTTTTCAAAACTATAAAGTGAGTAGTAGGTTAGGTGTTTTCTTTCAAAATTCGCAGAACAAAATAAAAAGAGGTGAAAAATCAACCAATTGGTACAAAAGCCTAAATCTAATTTTATTCATCTTGATTGGAAAAAGTAATAAATTGTAGTTTGTTTTCCACGGTTTCAATCTTCCGATGTTTGAAGACAAACCCATTTCGTCGGAAAACTTATCTTTAGATTTGAAAATTGTAGCCAATGAACTTGCGCGAATCCCCGAACTTATTAGCTATGTCTAATTTTTTTGTAGAAGGATTTTTGTCAACATAATAATGATGCTTCGCTTTTTTGCGACAGATAAGGACGCCTTTTACGTTTCTGAGCCATTGCAAAAAGTGAGGAGCAACACTGATTACTTTCCATCAACTAACTTCGTATTTTACGCGTCGAAACCTGTCGCGGGCTGAATCACATACATACCTGTTTATTGGTCAAAACGTAGAGGTTTTTGAGTTGACGAAATTCGTTAAGTAGAGGTATTCACACTCTTTTGGGTAGTTGAAAATCGTTATAAAAGAGGTTGTTCGTAAAAAATTTTCGTAATGTAGAGGTATGTTTTACATTGACTCTTATGGACGATTCAAGGGGATTATGAAACATTCGTTTAAATCGAGGAAGTCGTTATATTGAGGTTCGTTATATTAAGGTTGCACTGTAATTCGCATCATAACGATATACATAGGTACTTACATTTTTATAGAGATGCTTTGAGAAATTTTTAGAAAAATATTTCGTATCAACTTTTGAAATATCCACAAGGAGGTGAAGTTTTCAGAATTTTTTTTACTATGATGATGCTATGATGTTGATATTCCTGATTCACAAACAATTTTTCATTTTAACCATGATGATTTTCATAGAAATATCAGCAATAACATTTTTGAGTATAATTTGAAAATTGATTTTTTTCTAAAACTCACCACCCTGTATCCCCAAAGTTCACACTTTCAACGAGATACTTTCATATAATGTTTCCAATGACTCCAAGAAGAATCGCCGTCCTCCAAGTAAAAGCCATCATTAAAAACACCCTGAATACACAGGTGGGGATGAAGTGCAAAAGCAAGTAAATATTTTTTTACAAAAAGGATAATATTTATGAAATTTTGAACATTTGATTGAATAAGGTTTAAAATTTTCATTTGTCAGTTCAAATTTCGGATTCAAATGCAACACATAATTTTGTTACCTAGTATTATGTGTTGCATAAGCTCTTAAATTTGTGTTTTTCTTGTAGTTCCAATTTAATGGGAAAGTAGGTATTTCGTCCTTAGGACGAAAAATATAATAATCCATTTGATGCGAGATTTTCAGTAAAAAACATGATCTTCCTGAATTATCCTGTAATCCCTGCAATAAAAATCTATTCAAAATTGATCAAGGACAACAGAAAATCAGAAATTTTATAAGGGTAGTTCAAATGAATTGACAACCGACAGTATTTTTGTTTACTCTTCTCGTAAAATGCCAAATCAAATGATTATTTGCAAATAATCTTGAAATCAAACTTTAAATTACTGAAATAATTACATTTTCATTTTGAAAAGGAACAGTGACTGTTAGTGTGAAAAGTATAAAGTTCATTATATGATGCTCATCACAGGACTCAGTTACTAATTCGTTCTTACTAATGTGTTTTCGAAAGGATTCGTTGAGATAAACAAGATTTTTCAAGTTCAATCACCATGGAAGAAGATGATCATGACGATTTATTACAATTAACAGATGATGAATCTTCAGGCACAGAAGACCAAGACCATGATCATTGTACCTCACGGAAACTCAAGAAGATGAGAATTATTTGGGCAACTACAGATACCCTTTGAGTTCCAATTTTTCGAAATGCGAATTCATTACAACAAAAATCGCTCTCCTCTTCTCTTCATCTTCTCTTATGGTTTTACTTCCAGCCTATCTTGATTCCTTGATATAAAAAGCGACGCATACAATTTGATATTGGTGAATTCTACTTTACTGTCATATTTCTATACTTGATTATCCTGGCAGGAAAGCTTTTCTTCAAATCTTATAAGAATTTCAAGATAACAGATACTCCTATTAAAATATCGAAGATTATTATTCTCTCGTTATTATATACATCAAGTGGGTTTTTGATAATATATGCAGTGGACAGGAAGAGAGTTATGTGCCATCTACAAGATCCTATGAAAGGAACCATACTAGTTTTTTCTCTATTGTATTACTTCATTTTTTGTAGAAAGTGTGAGTTAACATGTAGCTATACAGTAAATTGTTTATTAAATTCATTATTATTGCAGTTATGGGCCTTCAGCGTAATATTCGCTGCTACTACGATTATTGTTGGCCTTTTTATAGCAGTGGGACTATGGACTTTGCGATGAATTCCGATGTAGAGGTTATGAGAGAGTTCGTGTTTCAGACGATACAGGAAATTGGCCATGGAAAACTCACTCGAATTGGATTGTAGTTTTATGTCATTGGACTAGCTCTCTTTGCAGGGTTTTATACTTTGCTGGAAAAGATATTTGCTCACTACAGAAACAACTGTAAGTTACAGGGTGTCCAAAACTCGATGTCAACCCGGAACTGGATGAAAAGGCAAGTAATGCTGGTTGTCAGAAAAATATGAAAAATTCTAAGTTCATGATTTTTAAATAATAGGCATCAAAAAAATACAGAGAATTCCACACCCTGTGACAGTCTTTTCACTCCTGTTGCCACAAGTATCAAATTTTTCCAAATTTTTTCTGTGTAACCCTTATAATGCTTGTCTAAACTGTAATCAAAATTTTGATACAGCTGCTCTAGGTTCATGAAAATAGAGCTAACTTCTCAGAAAAAAAAATTTAAAATAAACAATTGCCTCGTTCAAGTTTGGCAAGTTTGTCAAAAGTTGGCGCATTAGTAAGGATTCCAAAATGGTATAATACTTGGTAAATTGTAGCTGCTGTCGCTTTTGATTGCCTTTGAATAAACTTTTTCTTTAACTGCTTCCCAGTAAAAAAAGTCCAATGATTCAGTCCAGTGAACGAGTCGGTCCCGAGATTGGACCAGAACGTCCGATCCATCTTCCGGGAAAAAATGTTTTCAGAAGAAAAATTTCCAGAGAAATTTCTCCGGAAAATTTTTTTCTGGAAATATTTTCTCTGGAAACATTTTTCCCGGAAGATGGATCGGACGTACTGGTCAAATCTCGTGGCCGGCCCGTTCACGGACTTGCATTTATTGGACGTTTTTTTACTAGGAAGTAGTTAAAGAAATATAGTCTATCCAAATCCGAGAGGCCAAGCGTAAACAAACTAGAACGCGATTTGGTCGCTCTATTGGTCGAAGCTCAGGAACGCCACTTTCGACCAATAAGAGCGACTAAATCGCGTTTCTAGTTGTTTACGCTTGGCCTCTCGGATTTGGATAGACTATAGTGTATTCAAAGGCAATCGAAAGCGAATTTGAACTGCAGTAGTTACAAATTACCCAAGTATTATACCATTTTGGAATCCTTACTAAATGCACCAACTTTTGACAAAACATGCCAAACTTGCGTAGTACATTTTTTTTTCAATACAGTCAGTTGAAACTAGGTAATTGTGTATTTTGATTTTTTTTCTGAGAAGTTAGCCCTATTTTTATGAAACCTAGAACAGCTGGAATAAAAATTTTGATTACAGTTTAGACAAGCATTATTCAGGGTTACACAGCAAAAAAAAGGTGGAAAAAGTTGATATTTGTGGCAACAGGAGTGAAAAGACTGTCACAGGGTGTGGATTTTCTGTGTTTTTTAAATGCCTATTAGTTTAAATCATGCAACTCACATTTTTTAAATTTTTTCTGACAACCAGCATTAATAATAATAATAATAATAATAAACGTCTTTATTAGATAGATGCATAATACTCTACCCGGAGGCGAAGTCTAGCACAGCATTAACTTAATCCCCCAGGCAGAGAAGAAAAAACAAATAATATACAGTTCATATAAAAAAAACTCACATAAAAAATCATATTCAATATTCTAAAAACAGTAAACAAAAAATATAGACTGAAAAACAAAAGCAAATAGCAACTTAAAAAAAAAAAAAATCAAAAATAAAATATAATTGAATTGAATTAATGGAGACGCCTCTCGGATCACGCAACTTATATCTCAATCTCAATGAATCTGCGGGTATGACCTATTGAGAAGACAAAAATAGCCTCCTGATGGCAAGCTTAAATCTAGCGGAGGAAAGTGACTTAGAGGAATGAGGCAACCTATTATACTCTACAAACAGCATTGTAGTGAAGGATTTTTTTGAAACTAGATGTGAAGTGTCTGGGAATATGCAAGTTGTTACATGTCTGATAGGGCGGCCAGATAAGTCACCTCTGAAATTCAAGAGACGACGAAGGTAATTAGATGAACCAGTGTCAAGCACCTTATGAACCAGGTTAAGCAAGTGAACCTTAACCCTGTTCTCCATTTTTAGCCAGCCAAGCTCCTTTATTCTTTCTGAAATATTGAGGGAATACTTTGGTAGATCAAAAACAAATCTGCAGCAATAGTTTTCACCTCTGAATTCGTCCTTTATCCCAAGCGTCAAGAGACAGAAGCCATACACGAAGTCACCATAGTTAAAAATGGGACAGTACAAGTGACTCAACTAACTTCATACGAAGGCTTTGACTAAGAAATTCACGATTTATATAGAGAAGTTTCAAAGCAGTAAATGATCTTTTCAGCAGGGAGTTGACGTGATCGCTGAACTTGAGCCCACTATCAACAAATAAACCCAAATTTTTTGACCCCTCCACAACAGGAAGAGAAGTTCCACTTATCGATATTTTGAAGTTATTTCTGAGGAATTTGATACGCTCTTTTGTACCAAATAAGAGGAGTTTAGATTTGTCCGAGTTTAATTTCATGTTATGCGCTGTACACCACAAATATATTCGCCTAAGATCCCTCGAAATCCTTTCAGCTGCATTACTTGCCCTTTCACCCGGTTCCGGGTTGACATCGTGTTTGGGACCCTGTATTTATTATTTTTCAAGCTGGGTTTCATCAATTATAAGCAAATAAAATTTAATGAAACTCAAG
Organism: Propylea japonica; assembly: GCA_013421045.1. Lineage (NCBI taxonomy): Eukaryota > Metazoa > Arthropoda > Insecta > Coleoptera > Coccinellidae > Propylea > Propylea japonica. The sequence continues at coordinate 107,133,522 of CM024240.1, read as the reverse complement.
TTAGTCTTCTATAAATTCAACGATTAATTCATTTATTTTAACGATTGCAGGAACCTTCAACGGAAATCATTCACCCTCATTTTTAACTACAATATCCCGATCAATCGCTTTTCCGGAATAGATAATGGAGTTCATTTGTTTAGAAACAATGGTCAACCAAATGCAGAACATAATGGAAAGATATCAGCTGTTCATGTATCTTTATTGTCATTTATTGCTGGATGGATTATTATGTTGTATTATTTTGGACTGATATTATACCATCAATTGGAAAGGTTAGTATAAATCTGTTCAGTTTCATAGTCACTCATCAAAATAGGTCGTAATACCAAAAATCGTCTATATTTAGTATTAACCCTTTTTCCTCATTTGAAAAAATGCATTTGCATGAACATTCAGTATAACAATCTTCACCCCAAAAAAGTTTTGTTTTGTCTGAGATATTGAGAAACAAATATTTTGAGTTGCCATATTTTATGAAACATCTTGTACGAATTTGCTGCCTCCAACTAAACCGCGGCATGTAGAAACAAACCTATCCTAGAAATTCCAACTCTCTAGGAGTGTTCTATCGAGATTATCGTGTTAACGGGACGGACGGACGGCACACGAACAGGATTGAATTTGACCACGGATTCGTCATCAATAAGTCAAATCATATCGTTTGATATCATTCGAAATTACGATTACAGACAATTGCGCAAAATACTAGTTTATTAGAACGAGCGCTCAATAAGCCGCTCCACTAATAACGCTAATAAGTTTTACAATGTGGCATATTTATTCAAATAGTGAATTACAGTGGAACTTCCCTATAACGAAAGCGCTAAATCCGCAAAAAAATTCGTTATACAGAAAATTTGTTTCTATAAGTCGGCAATGTCGCGTTCGACTTCACTTCATAAATTTAAGTTTATCATTCAAGCGCTTCCTTTTAGACATTTTCGCACAACTTTTCACACTAGCGTAATGGTTAGATTGGAACCAAACAGCCAGGGTCAAGGGTGTATTTTAAAACTGTTTCAGAAGGATCTCTCGGCCCGCCGCGCCGTAATGATTTAGTTTAAGGTCGGGGTTTATTACGTATAGTCCATTCACGAAAGGTTGAGCCGTCGGGTTGACCATGGAAATCTGACATATTCACTGTGTATACTAAAATTTTAGGTTATGTTCTTTTTTTTCTTGTCAGATTGATACGCAATGTTGTCAATATTGCATAGAGTTCTCTGATAACTCGCAAGTTTGTCAGACAGGCCAAGTACATTCGGCAACGTTGAATTTATTTTACGTTGTGACAGCAAATAAACTGCCAACTTTAGATAATAAAGAAACGCCTACTATGTGCTCAACCTTTCGTGAACGGACTATACTTACGTCTGAAAATTTCGGGGAAAAACCCACCCTTATACCTTTTTACCAATACCCATTCAAAGAGTGATGTTCTTTGAATATTTCGTTATAGAGAGAATTTGCTTCGTTTTAGAGGGTTGTTTTATCATGGAATTTGGATTCAAGGTGGAATGTCTTGTACAAAATTCGTTATACAGACGTTCGCAATAGGGAAGTTCCACTGTAGTTGACATGATTTAACTTTAGGTACTGATTATTTTCCAGATTTCATGAAAGCAGCATTTGAATAACTATTATACACTACTGGAACAAATTAAAGGATATAAAAAAATCCAAATTTTTCGGCAATTTCAACATGCCGTAACTTTGAGAGGATGGTCGTACAAAGAATTTTTTAATTAATTGTAGCTCCAAGTGTCTAGTTTTTGGATTAGAACTTCAAAAATTTTAAGTTTCAGTGGTTTTCGAGTATGATAGAAAAATCAGCAAAAAAAATTCTCAAAATTTTACCACTTTTTTTTTCTTGTCTGCGAGCGTGGAAATTTTATTTTTTGCATAATCGTTATAATGATGGGATACTTTGTAATTCAGCTTTAATTTATTTTTTATTTACCTCAATACTCCACTTCTCGCCGAGATATCGGTCTTCAAATTGCCGCCTGCATTTACATGGCTTAACGTTTGAGAGCCGTTATTGAAAACAGGGGTGGCAATACTCGTTATTAAATTAATAAAAATTTTATTTGTTAGTTTATTTTATTTTTCTTTTTTTGAAATTTATGTACATCTGCAATTAAAATGTGGAAAAAGCTGGGAGAAAATTCTTTTTGCCTTTTTAAAGATTATGAGCTTCTCAGAGACAAAAACGTGATCCTTATATTTGAGTTGGCTCTTCGTAAGGTTTTCAATCAACATATTGAACTGTGAAAGTCACACTTAACATTATTGGTTTCCTCAACATTTCGATCCAGCGGTAGATTTTTCAAGAAACCACCAAAATCCCTTTTTTGTTAAATTTTTATATTGATGCAACATAAAGAAAAAAAAATTTCTATGAATAAGCAATGGTTGTTCATTAATGGGAGTTCATTTAAGGGGTTGAAAACCTCCTTCAATTTTCTGTGCGATCATTGGTTGCTGAGAAATCGATAATCAAGACAAATGGATCCTTTTCCATTTGAAGACCGAATCTCGGCGGCGAGAAGTGGACGTATTGAGGTCAATAAAAAAATAAATTAAAGCTGAATTAACAAAGTATCCCATCATTATAACGATTTATGCAAAAATAAAATTTCCACGCTCGTAGACAAGAAAAAAAAGTGGTAAAATTTTGAGAATTTTTTTGTTGCTGATTTTCTATCATTACTCGAAAACCACTGAAAATTAAAATTTTTGAAGTTCTAATCCAAAACTAGACACTTGGGAGCTACAATTTCCTTTTTTAAATTCCTTGTACGACCATTCCTCTCAAAGTTACGGCATGTTGAAAATTGCCGAAAATTTGGATTTTTTTTTAATCCTAATTTTTTCCAGTAGTGTAGTACAGTAATTCCAACATTGTTTATTATTTGTGAAAGAACTCTTTGAATTTGCCTGAAATTTTCATATTTTTTCTAGGGGTCAAGTTTCACCGGTTTTCAATTCCCACCCAGGGTGTGATTGTCATTTCACACCAAAACTGTTTCAAAGTCAAGAGATCAGTGATTGTTGGAAATTTATTCCCCTTCAGTTGGCTATTTCTTGGAGCCTACATATTGTTCACTATAGTCTCGGTGAAATTCTTGGTTATATCTCAGTCAGCAGTGTACACGATTGCTGTGATGAGTTCTTCTTTGCCAGTAGTCGGCATTGGTGGAGAGTTATTCAAGCTGTTTCCATTGCAAAATGGGGGTGAGTTATTAGAAACGTTTATATTGAAAAGATTATTATGACTCAAGGTTTACATAGTTCTGAATATTATCATTGCAGCGAGAATGGAAGTAAACAGTTCCATTAACAGATTTTCCATTGTATTTGTAGTGTTGATAAACATTAGGTCAATCTTAACTATATTGATAGTGAACAATGAAGTGTTAGATGTTAAAGTGAAAACATATTTTTTTCTTGAGCATTTCATTTCAACATGTTTATAAATAATAGAAAATCAATATAATTTTTTAACAATTCAGGACAATGCGGAATATTTCCAGGATATTGATGCATTTTTGCTTGAAAGTCTTGCCCCAATACGGTTTGCTGTTATTCTTATATTTTATAAACCTACATTTATAATACCAAATCAGTTAATTTGTGTATACCTTCCTAAAAATTGTACAAATTTAATTGCATATTTCACTACCGAGTTCTAGAAACGCACTCGGACATTTTACGCACAGTTGTTTTTTCGGCGGCGTGAGTATTCTCGGCGCTTATCTATTTTAAACCGAATTATGTTCAGAAAAAGGCGTTTTCGGGTTAACTCGATCCCTAACCTTCGAGTTCGTTTACCTAACCCGAACATCCAACCAGTATTCGGAAACTACTGTGCTATTAACTCGATCACTGACTCAGGTTGATCTATCGTAACCCTACACGAGAGCAAGGTCTTAGTGTCACCGCATGCGCACCGCAGTTCAATTTTGTATTTGAAAGAGGTGGAATAAGTCTTCTACTTTTCTTAGTAATTTCACATTCATTCCTAAAAATTATGGAAAGAGAATAGAATTTGGCTCAATGTAAAATGTGTGGTTCATGAGCCGAGAAAATAATGAAAATGCCAAAACACTTCATAACTTTGTATGCAGATCCTTCTGCTTTAAAGTTAAAGCCTCTTTATTTCTTCAACATAAGTACTCAAAGATAACATAGAGTATGCGAGGGCCACACCAGAAATAATTATAAGAAAGATTTTACAGAAGCCAAAAAAATCCAAGCAACGCTTGAGACAATCAGTAAATAAACTGGAACTGAAAACTAAATTCTCTACTTCTTAACATTGGTTCTCAAAAATAACATTAAACATGGAAGCACACCAGAAATTATAAGAAATATTTTACAAAAGCCAATAAATGCAAGCAAAGCTAGAGACGATCCTAAAATAAACTGGGACTGAAGAAATAAATCCATAAAATATTCGGTATGTTATTGATACGACTGTCACTTCAAATCCTAAACCTGATGTGTTCTTAAACTTAGAACCCGGGTCCGTCATCCGAGTAGATCCGTCACGTGACCCAATGGATCGAGTTAGTAACCTGAGTAAGTTTCCGAAAACGCCTGTAGATGATCTCGCAATTAAGTCGATTCGTTCGTCTTCTGTGGAATGACAAACGAGTCAGGGTAATCGACAAATTCGACGGTTTGAGTCAACTCGAGCTAGCCATCAATTCAACTCGAGTTCGTTTTCAGGTGTACTCGTGAAGTTCGAATTGAAAAATGTACGACCACATCTATATTGAGTAGGTTAAGTTAGATTAGGTTAAGGTAGTCGACAAACTTGACGATTCGAATCAACTCAAATCAGTCACCAATTCAACTTCAGTTGATTTTCAGTTCTATTCTAGTAGATCGAGTTAAAAAATACACTACTAATCCTATATCAATGGGTTCGGTAAGATTTTGGTGAAGTTTATGTAGTTGACAAATTTGAGTAGATTGAGTTAAAAACTAAGAGTAAGAAATAAAGAAATAAACATAGAGATGCGCCTATGCGTGAATGAAAGTACTGCATTGTAATCGACCAAGCATTAGAGTGAGATAGAAAGCATTTCACTGCCACACTGCTGTGAAGTAAACAATTGGTCAGATTTGCATTTGTCCAATTCCTGAATATAATACAACATTTTCGTAATTTTGCCCTAGCTATAATTAACGAAATAGGCTTAATCAACAATAAACTGCCACTAAATCATTGAAATAGTACAGTTTATGAACGTCATATCGAAATAAAAATGTAAACACATCGCATCAAGAAACTGAACACGAACAGACAATGTTGCCAAACTGACAGAATTATCTGTAACAGACGCAAGCCGTTTAGTATCAGAGTAGGGGAGCGGTAAACCAATCATCCCAATACGGAATAAACGTACGGCTCGATTTTGCAATGCCGGAAGTTTGTTCGCGCGTATAAACAGATTCTACATGGCTTCATAACAAATGCAACTCTTGGTTTCCTTTATACTCTGGGGTTAAAAATATGCGACCAAATCCTTATTAAGGGGTTTGTTTTTATAAGATTATTTTCTAATTCTTAGGTTCCGTGTTTCTGTGGTCACCGTCACTTTGGCGAGCTAATCTGCTCCTTACTGGGTCTTCCAATAGTATTGATTGGTTTGTTTCTCTTTTATAAATCGCACTTCAGAGAACCAATGGTCAGGCCTTACGTCCAACTACATCACCATGCCACCACATTCTGCATAAAAATAGGTGTAGTGTATCTGTTTATTGGAAAATATTCTATATTTTATGAGAATATTTATCATATAACCGAATCTAATATTGTTGTATGAGCCTTAGGTATAAGTGAAGCTTTTCATTCAAACCAACTTGAACAAAGTGATTAAAAAAAGGTGATCTTGTCTCTAGGATAAATAGAATACTGAAAAATAATTCAGTTTTTTCTACCGTAGAGACGGTATCACTTTCTTTGAAACACCCTGTATTTTGGCCTAAATCATTCAATTGTAGCAGGTTTGCTAACAACCTTATATGTAATCGAACTAGTTTATTATTATTTCTTAGTTTTTTAAGTGGTTGAAGTATTTTTTTCAACAATTACGCAAACACATTTTATTTGAGACACTCCATAGATTTTAATATGATGCCTAATTAGAAACAAGAATAAATGTTCTAAATATTAGAAGAACCTGACTTATATAGTGCCTGTGATCCTATACTGCTAATAAATATTATTACACATTTTTTGAAGAACAATTGAAACTTTTATTCTGATCGGAATATTATTGTGCCAAACCTTTAGTAAAAGAATCGAATTATGTATACACTGTAGAAAAACCGGTAACTAGTTAGTAAACAATCAAATAATACAGGTTGAAGGTGATAATTCAGTCTTCTGTCGACATGTACAGGGTGTCCCGGAAAATGTGGGAAATCTCTTGGATTCAGGTAGAACATGAAAAAAATAAGATGACAAGTTTCCATAATTTTTTTTTACTAGCGGCCCTTCCTACGAAGATACGACCTCTAAATGACGCCACTGGAAATTCATCTTAGTGGAATAAATTTCAATTACTTACTTCTTTCATTATTTTTTTTTCGAAAACGGTTCATTTTATCGACACTGAACAAGAGTACCTTTTCTTTAGCTTAATGTTCAAGGTATCCAAATTTGTTTTTTAGCACCGTATCATACAGGTTGTTAAAAATGTAAGCATTAAAATGTACAACCCAGTCCGCCCCTGGTAAACTGAACAAGGTAATTGAAATTTGAGTGCGGTGATTTAGGAGTGATTTATTATTTAGGAGGTTCTTGATAATATTAATGATATCAAATTTTCATCAAATTATATCGAGTAGTTTGAAACTTATTCAATAAAATGGGGGAGGGTCGCTAGGAAAAAAATTATGGGAACTTGTCATTTCTTCATTTTTTATGTTCTATCTGAATCCGAGAGATTTCCCACATTTTCCGGAACACCCTGTATATTCATAATATTAACTGCTTAAGGCTCGAGATCTTATATGTGTCCCTCTGGAACGTTTCATTGTTTTATCAATGTAATATTTTTGTGATAAATTCTCCAATATACATTGCAGATAGAATATTGCTCATGAATGTAGATAGTAAGACGTTCATTGATGTTATGAATGAATTTTTTATGTTGTTTTTATTGAAATTTTTATCTTTACATACACATATTATGTTTTCTTTTATTTATATTCAAATTTTATGTGGGAAAATATGAATGTTTTATATTCAATTTTATGAAGATTATTGTTTTCTAGTTCAGACAATACTGAGATTATTCGTCGAGTGTCAAAAAAATTGTCAACACGAAATATAATCAAATCTGCTGAAATATATACAATACGTTAAACATAAAAACTATCGTATGTAGTATATAATATGGTTTTTCGAAAGCTTGCAGCGTATATCAGACAGTTTGATTGACAAATTGAGCTTAAAATAATTGCTGTCAATAGTAGTTCAAATATGTCTAATGTTATCTGTTCAATAATTTTTATATAACTGTTGTTCTTTAGTTAAACTTAATGAGAATAGTTTTTTTTTAATTTTGGCTGGTTTCTGAATAAATGAAAGATATGTAAATATTTATTGTTCAACCATTGTTTTAGAGTTATACCTATAATTTTTTAAAATCATAAATCAATTGTTTTCGAAATGTTATGTCTAGTTTTCTGTTTCTCCTTCTATCACCTTTTTTTCGAATATTGATTTCTTTATGAATTTCTGTTATCTTTTATCTGGTTTTGAATCTGTCTGAAATATGAAAAAATAGTGTGTTTCATTTGCGTTCATTTGTGAACTAGATATTTTAATTCAATAAAAATAATGACAAAGAAAGCATACACATCTTGTTGTAAACATGTACATTTTTCTATGTTTTTTGATTTTGCTCTCAATATGTCTCCAGAAATGTTTGAAACGCTCTAGTCTAGCAAATACTTAGTAGTTTGATATTTGTAGTCATCCACTAAATAAAAAGAGACTGAATAATTTTATTTTTGTCAGAATCAAAAAACTGGAAAAAGAAGTGAATGAAGAATAAATACCCTTTCTCCATAATTTCTCCAATTTTTATTGCATTTTTTGCTTGTGAATAGGTATTATTTTATTTTGAATATTATGTACTATTAGTATTATAAAATATATTGATAACCTCTTATTGTGATTAAAATATGTACAACAGACTGTATTATATAGTGAACTCGTGTTGATGATTGTTATAATAAATTCTAAATAGATATTATAATATATGTACTGTAGAAGTTGAAAGAGGGTAGACTCTGGATATGAGATATTTATGATTCCGTCTAATGTCCTGAGAATGATTATTTCATATAGTGCATTTTATTGGTGATGATATAATGTTTATCTATGTATTGGCTATATACAACATAAACAATAAGTCAGTTGAAAGCGGGAGTTTGTTTAATTCATTCCTGCATACCGAAAAATCTAGCTATTTTTAAAATCTTAAAAAATCAGCAAAGTAGTAGTAATTCAACAAATTGATACATGATCGAAGAAACGTTTAGAACCAGATAAAAAACATCCTAAGAACAAAAATTTAGAAAAGGCCCTGAGCAGGAGCTTTTGAGCGCTTTGTCTTTGGTGTGAGCATAAGACTATTACCTCAAATTTTTATATGAAGATTGAAATTTATACCAAATATATAAGCATCGGATCTTAGCACAATCGGAATTATTTTCTGCAAATTATTCATAAAAATTAAAATATGTAAAAATAAATTATTACGAAAATTAAATTCTATGGTTCTGACGATGTGATCCTCTGGAAATTCTGCATGAACATTCAGTATATCAGTCTTGATTCACAAATAAATTTTACTTGATAGCCCATTCAAATTAGGATTTCACCTCGGAATGAAAGATATAAGCTGAAAATTGGTATGAACCTTTGTTTTTGTCATTCTAAATGTTGTCTCAAAAGTCACAAATGCTATCGTGGCCGGCGTCTTAAGATATTGAAGGTCAAAGTCATAAAAATCGGTTTTTTGCGAATATCTGCCTTCCTGTTGCTTAAATGAGATTTGTAGTTATTTAAAGTTGTAGACTATAAATTGTCTATAACTTTTGTTTGAACTTTTTTTTCATACGACCAACCGTTTTTGGGGTAGAGCGCGAAGAGTGCGCAGCGTACAGTCTATAATATGACCTAATGCATAGTCAAGCGTGAGTTACGGTTAGCAGTTTCGTTGTATAAAGTCAACTTATTCACTTAACAATTATAATTATTAACACTGCCCATTATTTATGTTCTATTCGTTAATTTTTTTTCAATTTAATTTTTTTAAATAGCGCAGAATTCGTGTCCACAGCCACTAAATGCGTGTAAAAATAAAATGTGTTTTTTAGTACGAGGATATTGGTTAAAACTTTTAGAAAGAGTATATTTGTGTGTGACATTGCCTTTGCCAACTTTTTTGAGGAAAATTTTCTGTTGATGGGATTGAGTACGTCCATTAAAATAACGAACAAATCAATATCTTCTCCTATGATGACAGCAGTCTTTTGATGTTCTGTTAAGGCAATAGCTGTGTCAATGATGAGAACATCAGCATCATCTCTGACTTTGTTTTGTTGTGATATTACCAGTTTCAATTTTTCAACAATTTTTTTTATTAGACCGATTTGATGAAAATTTTTCTTGACTAATCAGTCAATTGTCCAATCGGCACAATCATTGTTTCGTCAAAACAAACTTCATATGATTTTGAAAGTGCAGCAGTTCTTCTTTGTTGTTCCTTTGCTTTAATATTTTTACTATAGTCGGAATATCCGTCAAATACAATAATTTAATTACTTATTTTAATTAATATAAATAATTAATAATAGTACATAAATAATGGGCATTGTTTAATAATTATAACTGTTAAGTAAATAATTGACTTCATACAACTAACTGCTACCGTAACTCACGCTTGACCCTGCATTAGGTCATATATGACTGTACGCTGCGCACTCTTCGCGCTCTACCCCAAAAACGGTTGGTCGTATGAAAAAAAAATCAAACAAAAGTTGTAGACAATTTTATAGTCTACAACTTTCATAATAACTGCAATCTCATTTAAGCAATAGGAAGGCAGATATTCGCAAAAAACCGATTTTTATGACCTTTGACCTTCAATATCTTAAGACGCCGGCACGAAAGCTTTTGTGACTTTTGAGACAACATTTAGAATGACAAAACAAAGGTTCATACCAATTTTCAGCTTATTATCTTTCATGCGAGGTTAGCCCCCTTTTTTGGTCTAATTTTGACTGGGCTATTGATTGTCAGTTGCAGGAACGTCCATTAAAATTTAAAGGTCCATTAAATTCTTAATCCTCCATTATTACAAGGAACTAATGGAGGATTAGGGTTTAATGACCTTTAAATTTTAACGGACGTTCTGCAACTGAGCATGAATCGGTTATCCCGTTAGGGAATATAGAGATTCTTCTTTTCAATATTCCAATTGAATTTTCTATGTTTCTGTTTACACTATGGTCACAAAATTTTGCATGAAGCTTATAATCAGCATCTGGCATATGGCCGCAACATTTTATTTCGATGGATTTCGTTTTGTCTGAGAAATTGAGGAATAAAATTTTGAATGGCCATATTTTATGGAACACCCTGTACGATTGTCTGGTTAACGAACTTAACCGAGCCATCTGGAAACCGAACTCACCCTGAAAATTTCAAGTCTCTAGGACATCTCTTCGAATGTTATTGTGCTAGCGGCCCCACGGGCAGAATAAATTTGACCAATAATTCATCGTCATCAGGGAGTAAAAACCCTATCGTTTGAAAGCATTTTCGTCTCAAAATTCGAAGCTTACAGACATTTGTCAAAATGTCAAAACGATATAGCACTGGTTTAAGGAGAACGAGCGCTCGAAAAGTGAAAACCACACAAGGAAATATTTTGCTTTTTTATTCTTTTCATCTTCAATTGCAATTTAGTTTTTCCAAGATTAACTACTTGAGGGGTGGAATTGTTTCTGGTTCCTGAAGAACCCTGTAGGTACATATATAACAAAAGAACTATCCTTAAACAGAACCAGAACACTGAATAAGGAGAATTGAGCTCTAGCTCAGAATTCGTGATGTGTTTGATACTTTATTTTCATTTAATCAATTGAACCTTTTTGTACCTACACCACATTTATAGTTGTTGAAATGAATTTTCCGACCCTATCAACTAATGAAATTCGGATTTAAATTTACTGCTATCAGCACCTTTACAACAAATCTAATAACAAACAATGGAAGACATCACAGAAAACTCATTCCTGTTCAACCAATGTTCTCCTGATTACAAGTCAGGGTTTATGTGGTGAGTTCAGGCATTTACTATCAGACTTTTTTTTTATTTTAGTCTGATTATTTGCCAAAGGTTCTAAGCTCGAGTGAACTCGATACATTTGGAGAGGTACGATTTCATTTTTTATTCCAAAATAGACCGCATGAAAGTGTTAAGATTAGAAGAGTCGCCATCTGTTGATCCGCCAAGGTACCATCATCTTAGCGCGCATGTTCCTAATGAAACATCATAGTTTTGCCGAAGTAATGTCATAAGTTTTAATTTTTAATTTTTATAGAGCGTCGGTGAACAAAAATTCAAGCCTGTAGCTTTTTAGCAAGAAAAATTGTTTTCGAGCGCTCGTTCTAATTAAACGAGTGCTTAATCTTTTTGCCCGTGGTTAAGAACCAGCAAATTGTACAGGTGTTTCATAAAATATGTCGATTCAAAACTCTTGTGTCTAAATATCATATCAGATCAAAATCGATCGATATGAAATTTGCGGCTATGCACATGCAAGATACTTATAAGAAGCCTCCTATACAAATTTCGTGGCCATAGTGTTGGTAGAACCGAAAAAATTCAATCGGAATATTGAAAAAAAATTCTTTTATTTCCATAACAAAATATCTTGAACCTTGAATGAATGAACTTTTTTTGAGGGTGAACATTATGAATCTTCATGCAAATCTCAAGAAGATCGCATAATCAGACCATAGTATTTATTTTTTTATAAATTATATCCATTTTTTTCGAAGCATTCAGAATTTTTCTATTCGATGAAGCCGAAATCTACAGTGAATTTCAATATTACATCAAAGCCAGTACGCAAAAAACTTTTGTGAGTTGCGTTAATACAGCCAAAAATATCGATTGAAATATAATCTGGAAGGATTCTGCATTTCTAAAAATTTAAATTAAGATGGAATACTCCTGCGAAAATCTTTGAACTAATTTGTCAGGAGCAAATTGGCATTGAAAAAATGTTGGCCTAACAGTAAAACTAAAAAAGGAAATAAATGAAAAGGATAATGTAACGTATATTAACGTTAGTGATATAAACATATAACGTTACATTATCCTTTTCATTTATTTCCTTTTTTAGTTTCACTAAAAAAAAAAGGAAATAAATGAAAAGGATAAATGTAACGTTATATGTTTATATCACTAACGTAATATAACGTTACATTATCCTTTTCATTTGTTTCACTAAAAAAGGAAATAAATGAAAGGATAATGTAACGTTATATTAACGTTAGTGATATAAACATATAACGTTACATTATCCTTTTCATTTATTTCCTTTTTTAGTTCACTGTTAGGCAACAATTTTTTCAATACTAATTTGCTACTGACAAATTAGTGCAAAGAGTTTCGCAGCAGCATTTCATCTTAATTAAAATTTTTATTTCTTTCGTTTCAGAGAGTGGGAGTGAAAACCTAAAAAGTTTTGGAGAAAGCCAAAAAAGCTTTCCTAATATCATTGTTTAAGGTACAATGGTAATATCGAGAAAAAATTTTAATATGTAAGTATTGCCATGAAAAAACTTGATTGAACTGAAATCTAGTTTGACAATGTAAATTTTTTTTTCAAGCTTGGTTTATCTTATAATTTTCCTTTATATTCTGTCTTGTTTTTTCATATTATTTTAGTATCTGTTGTATGAGATCTAGGAACTTGAAATTTTGGAGATATGTTTAATGTATGTAAGTATAAAAATATACATTATAATTTTTCCTTTGAATTGCACCAGCAGGCACAAAATTATTGAGCAAAATGTAATTAATTCATTTTTCTTTTGCGAGGTCCGAGCTCGGAACGGCAAAGAATTTGTAAATTTCGATTGGTGAGTGAACTATTGAAATCTCTAGATCTCAAGATTTTTTCGAAATATTCTTCATTCTTCAATTACAATATATGCATTCAATTGGCAAAGCAGTTTTATCCGAATTCGAAATAATCCGCTACAGAATTTCGAAAGGCTTTTCCAGAGTTAACGGTTCATCATTATTGACCCAGTTACGCATGTTTACTACTACTACGAATAAGAAGAAATAAGAAATATCAGTTGTCGTCAGTCTTCTGCGAAATACGCGCTCTGGCGAATTTCTAAATAAGAAGTAGTTTCTTCGACACGTGCTTGAATAATTTATTTTTTCATATTCTACTACAATAAAGGGGGGATTAGAGTAAACATGAATGGAAATATTCAAATAATCATGCACTTGCAGTGCTTGTGATGTCAAGGGACTCGAGTGCCATCTATAAAATGGGCGCAAGCGTATGACGGAGCCTGACATGTTGCCGGATCGACGGGAATATACTACAATTGAAGATTTTTTCTTTTAGATTTTCAAAACGAAATACATATTATCATTTTTTAGGGAGTTCTCCTTAAAAAATGCTACTTATATATTCACAAGTTCTATTCAAAATTGAGTTTTATTCTGTTAGATGACTTTTTTAGGTAATTAAACGGATCACAGCATTGAAATTTAAATTTCTGGCACAATAACTCCGAAAAATATGATATGGAATAAGAAAGCAATGTTTTAGACTTTGAGAGTCATTGGAAAAGTAGGTTCTATTCAAGGAAAAATTCAGTGCGCTTAGCAGGAAAAATAAAAACTTTTTGTTACTCATTTCGGCTATGAATACCAGGAAACAAATCCCCCTTTTCTTAATCTCGGAAAGTATTCATTGCAGTTAAAAAACTCAAGCTAACCATTTCACCTTGAATTATGTGGTGATTACGAAATTCGACAAAACGCATGGGCGTATCATTTTTTCACCAAAATTATTCGACGCCACTGTGAAAATTGAAAATAATTTGCATTGAAAAAAACTTATTTTAATGCATACCCATAACCTACCAATGAAAAATCGAGTACCGTGTCGAAAATCTTTCAAAAAAACCATTTTTTGTTTTTTAATTTCACACACCCCGTAGCTCAGAAACAATGCTTCAGAGACCCATAGTCCATAGGAACTTTATATCATGAAATCATTTGAGAATTGAGAACTAACGGAACCTTATTTTGAAACTCTCACAAAAATAGTCTTATAATAATTATGTACCTACCTTATAAAATTTTGGCGATTTCTTGATGCAATGATGCATGAGAATGTGTTTTATTTTTTTAAACGGAAACGGTGCCTCGTACAGCAAAAAGTCAAAAAACGAATTTGCTCTAATTTAAATAAAGATTTGAATAGTAATTTTTATTGTCGGAGAAACCAGTGGCGTATCATTTTTTATCTGAAATTATTCAGTCTCACTGCAGTACGGACGCCACTGGTAGAATTGAAAGAAATGATTTTATGCAAAAAGGGCTCCTTGACGCTCAAAACCTATGTCTCTAATTTTATAAAAATATTTGAAGCAGTGTGAAAGTTATTTATTAAAAACATTTTTTTTCTATAATTTTATCACCCTTATCTCGGAGAGGAAACATTTCTCGACATATGTTTACATCACCAACTGGGGCTTATTTTTTATGTAGAATACGTGGTTAAAATTTCTTGATTACAATCTGGACCATCCTGTAGTTTCATTCCGTTTTTCACGATGAAATGAAAGTTATGAGATTTCGAAGAAGAATCGTGGCAACACTGATGCGCCGTGAAGGTGGACCGTCATAGTGTTGCGTTCACGGTGAGCTTCGCCCTCTGCTAAATTAAAACAAAGTGTGGTGCATATTTGTTGATGTTAACCTTAAACGTGGATTAAACTGTCAAAATGGACTTGATTTGCCCATCAATAGTGCATCAGCGTCCAGCTAAAAGTAGATACCGAACTTGAAACTGGGACTAACCTAATTCAAGTGAGTTTTTTCAATGGTGAACTATTGTGTTGTCACTTGGATATGAAACGTCCTTGGTAAAAGGGTGTTATATTATCACAAATTATGATCTTTCCCCACTAACCACTGAGAGGAATATGCATGTATGTTTATGTTATGTAAAACCCAATTTTGGATTCCTTGTGTTTATCGATCATCTTGTTTCACTTCCATTTCTATTCGACTTGGTCTTTGAATTTGTGGTCTGGGTGTCAGCACTACAGGGATCTGTAATTCGTTTTTTTCCATGTCGAAAATTTTCCTCAAAGGGTGGGTGCTCCATCAATATTATTTGCTCAAGATATGATAACGAGGGCCGAATTATCTGATTTTTCACGAGGGGTATGTCCAATTTGAGTTTTTCGTAATGCCTTTGAGTCGCGCAGCTTTCGGTAGAATCTTGGTTAATCAATTAACACCATGGATATGTAACTATTACTGAGATCAGTGAGGGTGTTATGTCTAAGAAATAGATGAATTACAAATGGTGTGAGTAAAATTGCTTTGATTTTTGAGGCATTCTTGTTTTAAGAGCATCTCTTTTGTCAGTACCTAATTAGTAAGAATGAAAAATCTCAGGAGGTACCTATGTGATGTGATGAGAATCATTTATATTGAGCAGTTTCTCTGAATACTTCGTGTTGAAATGATTGCAATGATTCGAAAGGAACTTCGGAAATATGATTAGACACTTACATATTACATTATCTTTTTATTTGGTTGATTTTAAGATCTGCGTCTGAAGAATACTGATAGAAAAATAATACTGTGAATTCCTTCTTTGATTTCACAATAGGTTTTCTATACGCAATCAGTAATTGAATAAAATACGAAACATTAACAAAACGTTGATTCTATTCTGTAGTGTATACAATAAGTTACTTATTATTGTGTGAAGCCCTTTGGAAGCCTGAAGTCTCAACCTATTTGTTAGTAATAAAATCTTATTTTGTTGGGTTTCTGACAATCCATAATATTCACGGATCAGAACAAGTCCATTTAGTTTGAGAAGATTCTTTCCCTTTTTGAGCAAACCTCTTGAATTTTTCCTCGATAAAATCTTCTCAATATGTAAAGCTAAATGAATGCGAGGAAAAACCTTAGGAAAATATCCAGTATAAATATGATTCTTATGTAGGATGTTACTCACCCAATTTTTTTTGATCCGATAACTTTATTATTAGGGGTTGAAAATAACAACCCCTTATTGTTTTTCCTTCAAAAATGGTTCTCTATGGAACACTTATACGATTAATAGAAATAACAATGATCATAACTGCTTGTAAGTTTTTATTTTTTCCGAGAAAAGTATTGACGACATCGAAATTTTGCAGTAGACTTGTTTTCTCCAGAATTGAAGCGAAACGAAACCATAAGAGAATTTTATCCCTCGAAAACAATTTCTGAACGAAAATCATAAGGGGTTGTTATTTTCAACCCCTTATATAATTGGAAAACGCTGTAATTACAAATCTCAACAATATTTTTGATTGCCATTCAGGTGATTCCACATAAGCGAATAGACCTCAGAGCAAAAAGTGAACTTTTTTTACTTTTACTCAGAGGAGTAGACCATCTCGTAGAATAATGAAGGGTTTCCAATAAGAGGTGTTATTTTGAATAGCCCGTTATTTCGGTAGATGTCACGTTTGAAGCTGTCATTTTTTGACGCTTCAACAACGCATTGAAATATTAAATTCATTTAAATATGGTGAAAATTGGCAGAGACGGTTCGTGATATTCGAACATATTTGGGTCGTCGTGAAGCACCTTGTCGGACCGCAATGAAGAAATTGGTGGAATAATTCGAGCTGTTTGGGACAAGTTAGTGATGTGAAGAATAAAACCGTGCTCGTCGCTCAATAACAGCCGAGAATATTGCTGCTGTAGCCGAAAGTGTTGAAAAAACCCAGGTTTGTCCATTCGTCGTCGTTCTTTGGAATTAGGCATTCCACAACGTCATTACACCGTATTTTGCATAAAGATTTGGGTCTTAAGGCTTATAAAGTTCAGTGCAACGCTACGTGCCACACAAGCAACGAAACCATTGATTTTTTTGCGGGAAAAGTTTCCGTGTTATCCCACGAAGAGGTGATCACAATTGGCCACCGAGATCTTGTGATTTAACACTTTGCGACTTCTTCCTTTGGGGCCACGTGAAAGAGAAGGTCTACGCCAATAGCCCAGCGTCGATTCAAGACCTCAAAGATGGAATTCGTGAGGCTATCGAGGACATAGGGCAGTCACTTTGCGATTTGGATATGGAAATTTCATTAAAGGATATGGTCCTGTGAGCGTGGTCGTGGTGGTCATTTGCCTGATGTTATTTTCCACGGCATATCTTCTTCTTTACAATGAAAAAAACATCCGATCATTTATATCGAAAAATGGAATTTTTCTTTGAATATCAAAATAACATCTCTTATTGGAAAACCCTTTGTCATTGAGTTTAAAAATACATACTTATATAATAATAATAATATTTTTATACGCAATGGTAATATAGCGCTCCGGAAATTACTTGTCTCAGGTACTGTTGACGTGAAGTGTGACAAAGTAACTTGGCGCATAGGAAGTACCAAAAATGAAAATGAATGGTTCTTTTTCAATTTTCAAGCACGCATCATGCACTATGTCCAGCGTGCAGTTAACACTGCTTGAGGTCGTTGACACACTTACATGTGTGATACTTTTACTGATTGAAATCTTGTTTTATTCTGTAGGAAAAGGTCCAGTTGCTTCATGGCCCGTCTTCACGCTATAAGTCGATGTTTGTTATTTCCATTACGAAAACGATTCTTGTTTTTGCGAGCTTTTTTCAACCCAATTGCAGCAATAACTTTAATAGGACGCAAACGTTAGATTTTTGCACGCTTGTTCCTCGGGGAACAGCGTGTCAGAATTCTATCTGAATGTCTGTAAATTTTGAAATTTGCGCCGCGAGTGGTTGGACCCCATTTATGATCAATTTTTGATCGCTCGTTTTGCCCAAATGTCTGTAATTTTCGAATTTTGAGCCGAAAATGGTCTCGAACGATAGGGTTCTACTCCCTGATGACGAATTCGTGGTCAAATTCAATTCTGTCCGTGGGGCCGGCCGTTAGCACAATAACTTTCGAAGGGATTGTCCTAAAGACTTGAAATTTTCAGGGTGAGTTCGGTTCCCAAATGGCTCGGTTAAGTTCGTTAACCAGGCAAATCGTACAGGGTGTTCATATAAATATGGCCATTCAAAATTTTTGTTCCTCGATATCTCAGACAAAACGAAACCCATCGAAATGAAATGTTGCGGCCATATGCAAGATACTCATAATAAGCTTCATGCAAAATTTTGTGGCCATAGTGTAAACAGAACCATAGAAAATTCAATGGGAATATTGAAAAGAAGAATCTTTATATTTCCATAACAGGATATCCGATTCAGATGAAATTTTTTGGTGAATGAAGACTGTTATACTGAATTCTCATGTAAAATGTTGTGGCCATAGTGTCAACAGAACCATAGAAAATTCTACTGGAAAATTGAAAAGAAGAATCTTTATATTTCCATAACAGGATATCCGATTCAAGTGAATCAAGACTGATATACTGAATGTTCATGCAAAATTTCAAGGGGATCGCATCATCATATACATAGAATTTAATTGTTGTAATTATTTATTTTTTACATATTAAATTTTTTGAATAATTTCCAGAATATAATTCCGATTGTGCTGAGATTCTGCATTCATATATTTGGTATCAATCTCAAATCCCATATAATATTCTTGATAGTCTTATTGCTCCACCAAAGAATGAGCGCTCAAAAACTCCTGCTCAGGGTTTTTCTTAAATTTTTTTGGGTCGATGCTATGAAGCTTTAACAAGAAACTAATTAATTCAGAAAAGAGAAGTGTGTTATAGTTATACAAAACTTCATACCGAAATAATTACCATGAACAATGAGAGGATGGTTCTGTTGAATATTCTTGTATAAGTTGAGAATATCATGAAACGAAAAGTCATTTCAAATATATTTTCTAGTTGAAGGTAATTGAATTTTGATTTGAAAAACAATTTAGTATCAATAATTTGTTATAAACTTATAGATTCAATTATCATTACTAGATTAAACCTAGAAATGCAAAACTGCATTTTACGACCTCTTCTATTAATAGCAAGTAGGGTAATATATTCTATTGTAGAAATAAAACTGGCGCCTTTTCGAAGGAACTACTTTTATTTACAGTTTTGAAGGATATCTTTACAACGACTACTTACGTTCAATTTCAAGAGTCTAAGAAGAACAGCAATTTGTTCACAACATTGCTGAAACAAGATTATATTCGAAAAAAACTTACATTCGAATCAAACAATATTCTTCAATTATACTATTTTTGAGGGCTCGTTTTACTTGAACGAGTGCTATATCGTTTTGCCCAAATGTCTTTAGTATTCGAATTTTGAGCCGAAAATGGCTGAAACGATAGGCTTCGACTCTTCGATGAACAATCCGTGGTCAAACTCTGTCCGTGGGACCGTCCGTTCGTTAGCACGATAACTTTCGAAGGGATTGTCCTAGAGACTTGAGATTTTCAGGGTGAGTTCGGTTCCCAAATGCCTCAGTTAAGTTCGTTAACCAGCCAAATCGTACAGGGTTTTCCATAAAATATGGCCATTCAAAATTTTTGTTCCTCAATATCTCAGACAAAACGAAACCAATCGAAATGAAATGTTGCGGCCACATGCAAGATGCTCATAATAAGCCTCATGCAAAATTTCGTGGCCATAGTGTACACAAAACCATAGAAAATTCAATTGGAATATTGAAAAGAAGAAACTTCATATTGCCATAAGAAGATATCCGATTCGAGTGAAATTTCTTTTATGTATGAAGACTGATATACTGAGTTTTCACGCAAAATTTTGTGGCCATAGTGTTAAAAGAACCATAGAAAATTAAATTGGAGTATTGAAAAGAAGAATCTGAATATTTCCGATACAGAAATTCCGATTCGAGTGAAATTTATTTCGTGAATCAATTGTCATTTCTTTCTTCAATAAATCAATCCAAATACGATCTATTCCAACAGAACAATTGGCCAAATTATCTACTTCATCTAACAAAATACATGTGGATTCCTTAATTTTTCCTTTTATAATTATCAGGTTCCGTCATTAGGATTGTCGTGTTGTTCCAGTTCATCATATAATCAGATTTTAAATTCAGTTGAATTTAACTTTAAGCATTCTTGAAAAAATATAAATATTGCCGTTCTTGTCGGTTGGCCAAAATGTTCATAAGTGCCCTCAGTGGTAATTTCAGATTGTTCAGAATTCAAATATTTGAAAAGTGTTTGGTTGTGAGTCATTGCGCAAGGAAATTATAACCTCTTGTTGCTCAATGTAATGTATGCTCCATTTGAATATTTTTGATAGAACTTATATTTGTCGTCAGTTGTCTTAATTAAATTTATTTGTTTTATTTCATTTAATACTTGTCGCAAATATTTCATTGCACAGTCGAGTTGAAAGAAACAAAACCAAATATGTAAATATTATTATCATTTCATAGATGATACGACTATTGATACATTCCGATATAAGAAAAAGAAGAGTATATCTGTCTATGGTTGTTTTTTTTCTGATAATCTTCTTCTTTTCTTATATACCCTGACTGACTCCTGAGTACCTAGGTACAAACGAAGGGGGTGGCAGGTAGTTTCAGACATCAAGTCATACGGAACCTTTGAAAAGTGTGTTTTAGCTTGAAAGTTAGGTACTTCACTTTCACTAGTGAGGGAAATAATTGATGAGGGGTAACTGTTGACGTGTATTGTGAGTGTGAAAAAAAAGTAATTCAGGTAGATTGTGTTGACATGTTAGTGTAATTTATGGTGAGTTAGGAAATAATTTTCTAATGGTGAATTATTCAATTTATTCGATTGGGTATCTGTCAATTTGTCAGTTTTAATTGCAGGGTTAGTTTTTGATTTTTTGTGTAATTCGAACATCAATTTTATTTCATCAATTGATAACTATTTTTTTCCTACGAAAATCTTATAATAACCATAATTAGGGTTAAATTTTTCTTCAGTTACAGTTTGGTTGAAAACATGAAATTAAAAAATACGAAAAATCAAGATATATAATAATATACAGACTAATGCACTTGGTAAAAGGTGAAATAAATTTCTGGCCGATGAGGCTTTGTTTTTTCATTAATTCAGTTTCTTTATTTGCATAAACTGATCCATAAAGTTGTAAGAATTTCGAGGATTTAACAGAGAGATCCTCTAAACTACAATTATCAAGTGATAATACGTTCGATAATTCACAATCTTTGGAGCATTTTCTTTCGGAAATCGCTAGGAAATTTTGACATATATGACAAGATTTCCTAAAGAAGGTGTTAATACTTCCTTACTCTAAGGAAATGTCATTTCCTTGCTGTAAGAAAAATTATATGTTCTATATGAATCGTTTATATGCATTTTCGTACTTATCCATTGATCTCTTTGACAATAATTTTTATGAAGCAATAATAACTGCCTCAACTACCTCGGAAGGAGTCCTAGAAAATGATATTTCATCAACTCTTATTAAAAAAAATAATATTCGGGAATATTAGGGTTTCTTTCCGATCAATTTTTTCTTAATTGTTCTCTTTCTTTGAGATCATCAGTTTCATTCCACTTTTTTCTGTCAGACATCAATCAATGAAAAGAACAACTATTCAAACTGGGAATTCAAATAAAGCAGTTTCCAATTTCCATTCGATAGTTCCCATATTATTGGATGCTATTTGGAAGTATTATTTATTTTGTTATAGTATTTCTCATGCAACTAATTGAGATTTAATTCATTCAGAACAATCATCATGTGTAAGTTCTGAAAATGCACCTGGAGAAGATAATTAACGTATTACGTTTATACAAAGATTAAATATTACAATGAACAGATTAATCTTCGACTTTTGACACAACTTTCATCATTGCACAATATAATCTACCTACATATCAACATTTTTCAGTTTTGTAAGTACATACATTTTCAGAGATTACGAAGTAATGTTTTTAGGTAGTTGAAAATATTTTAATGTTGAGTTACGTTGGAACTTCTTTTTTATAAGGTTTTTTTATAGTCTGGAAAAAACTTATGAACGATACTTGACCCATTTCTATCATTTTACCTAGTACGTTTCGGCCAGACATCTTCAAGGATCGCACCTGGAATAAAAAAAATGAACGCTTAAATCCATGATTACAGATAACTTCCCATATTTCAGACTGATAACGCAATTTACGTAAAACATGGCTTTTAGGTTATCGATGACGCCAGAAACGTCAAAACTCAACATATCCCCACCAGTATCCCATTTCTTTTCTATTCAGCGAAATTACAAACGCACAATCGTATGAAGATGGATTAAAAAAAATTATATATAGGCGTTCAATTTCGAAATACCTAAAGCTCTTCATTTTCCAGGTTTAAAACACCATACAAACTACTTCCCTCGCCATGGTGAACGGTACTGTTGATAAAAACAATACCTGTGTAACTTCAAAACCAGACGAGGAAACTGTCAAACAACCAAGAAAGAGCAAAGCTGAACTTGATGCTTCCCCTTCAACATCCTCCGAAACTCCACAATCAAGAAAATCTTCCACTTCTGGAGTCTCATCGGAAACTGACAATGAAAAAGCTGGCATAGGTGGAGAAGAGGTTGGTTCTCGAGCCATGGCAGAAGTACCAACCAAACCCAGTCTGTTTTGCAGTGTTCCCCTAAACAAAATCCGTTCAGTTTTAAGCAATACCGCCACCAAAACGGACGAAGACGAGAATTCGTCCAAACTTTCACAAATTTCGCGCAAGCTGCTTTGTCTTTATTGTGATAGAACTTTCGTGAGTTCCAATCTTCGACAGAAACATGTGGAACGTTGCCATTCTGAAAAACAGAGCAGGCGGTTAAGTTCGCGTAAATTGCAGAGTCAATTCACGACAACAGCGTGTTTCCACTGTGATAAACTGCCTGACGAACATTCATTGAGTCAGCTATTCGAACATCTTATCTCCGAGCACCCACAAAAATATTTCGGTTGTTTACTTTGCGAAGAAAGATTTTTGAACCAGACACAATTGAATGATCACAACACAAAACTTCACCATTTAACCAAGAAAGAACACCAGAAAATTCAACCGGCTAAAGTTAACGAAAAAGAAAAAAATGATAAAGCCAATAAAACATTCAATAGTAAAGTCGAAGAAAGCAAAGATAAGGAACAAAAATCTAAAAGTAAAGTTAAAAAGAAAGAAACCACCATTTCGAAAGCTCCACCTAGAGAATTAAGACAAAACAAGAAAAAGGTGAGCATCAAGGCATCCAAAGTTGCTTTAAAGAGAAGTACAAGATTGCAGTCTGTGCAAAACAAAGTTCCTGTTCGAAAAAAGAGAACGAAAGCATCGGAAACGTCGAAATCCGAAGAAAACACCATGAAAATAGTGGAAAAAACCAAGAACACTTCAGTAAATCCATATCCAGAATTCGATAATTTTTACCGTGTAAAAAAAATCACCGATCACTCAATAGACAATTTAAAAATAAGTTCTCTAACCTTTGATGATGTTTTCGACAAAGCTTTCTTCAACCGAATCAAGTGCAATATTCAGGAAAATTTGCTGCATCATCTCGATGGCAAACTGTTCAAAAACGAGGAATCTGAGAGTAGAATATCAAATTTCGAAAAGAATCCACCGGCCCAGGAAGTTTCCAGTACGTCTTCAGAAAATTTCGGTAGTGATTTATCTTTGAATGCCATCACACCGGTAACTTCAATTTTGACTGCGAATTTTGGGGAAGATTTGGAGTCACAAATTGAGTATGGATCGAAACCTTCAAAGAAAAAGTTGCAGATAAGACAGGATCCAGTTAGACATAAGTATGTGACGAGAAGAAAGTTTCAAGCTAGTATTCGTGAACATAAGGAAAATAGAGATCTCAGTAAATTAGA
This sequence comes from Propylea japonica, assembly GCA_013421045.1. Classification (NCBI taxonomy): domain Eukaryota; kingdom Metazoa; phylum Arthropoda; class Insecta; order Coleoptera; family Coccinellidae; genus Propylea; species Propylea japonica. The sequence continues at coordinate 107,109,344 of CM024240.1, read as the reverse complement.
TATGTGGACACAGCTGGTCATCAAAGACCGCCAGCAAAAAGTATTGAACTGTAAAAAAAGTGCCAAGGAAATGTTAGAATATACAACCTGTGATGAGTACAAACAAAAAATTCAGAGGAACGAATTGAACAGGATTTTGGATCGAAGAGGTCCTTTCGAAGATCTTAAAGAGGAAGCAAGTAAAAAAGCTGCTTTGGAAAAACTTAACTCTGATTCGAACAATGAGATAAGTGAAGCGTGTTTCAGAGAAGTTCGTTGTCTTATGGATGACTTACTGGCTGATATTGTCAAGATTTGTTCTGAAGACGAAGAAGAATCTAACAACATCGGTGAACAAGATGAAATCCCTATTTTAGATAAAGTAGACATGCCTGAACTCCCTGATTACTTGAACCTTCGAAGAACATCTTCGGTACCAATTGACGAAGAAATCGATAAATCCGACAAAATCGCTTTAATTTGTTCTTCGCAGGAAACTGAAAATTACGAGTTACCAACAAACACAGTTAGAAACAAGAACGAAATGGTGGAATTGTCTGGGGAATGGGCCAGGTCTAGAATTTATGTGTGTGCAGCCTGCGGTTTGAAAGTTCCCAATATGAAACTCTTGATCGACCATAAAAGTATGTACCACCAGAACTCTTGGGTGCAACATTATGAACTGGTGGGTAACCAAAGCGAACTGTACAGACATTTGTGTATACCTGGACTTGGTAAGGTTGGACATATCGAAGAGACAGTTTCGTGTAAATCGTGGTTGAAAAGTGAGTCTCGGGTGTGTACAAAGTGTGGGAAAGTGTGCAATTCGTTGTCGGAACTGCATAGACATATTTTGGAATGTGGCGGGGATTGGACTTGGATGTTGGCGAGAAAGAAGTGTAAATATAGGCCGTTTGGAGCTAGGAAGAAGAGGAGAGGTATGTGGTTATGATAAGAAATTCAGTAGTAATAAAAAAAGATGACATAACATAATAACTTACTTAAGAGGGGAAGATTTCACTAACTTATTATTCAGTTTAAGGATTTATCTGCGAAAGGCTATTAATGTTTGTTATGTCTTTATTGAATCTCCTCTGATCCAAAATGTTACAAAATATCTAATATTATCTGCTTTTAATCAGTTCTAATTGGTTTTCCTGATATATGAGAATACTTGGCAACTTTTGGCAACAGTGCACGTGTAAAATGATTGTTTACGTATTTTTCCATACTATATCTTATAAATCTTAGATTGTTTATTTTATAATTCAGTTTTTTCGAACTAATTAACTTGCATTCAATTCCAAGTCCACAAAATCCATTATTGTACAAAAATGGGTTCCAATCGTATCCACCATTTTGCGATATATTCAAATTTCATCTTTAGATACATATTGGAATTGCATATTAAGAATAGTGGTGAATATAATTATTTTCTTGAAATTTGAAGTAATTAGTTTTTCATTTAATATTGATCAAACGTTACGCCATGATGACATTTGTAAAGCGTGATTCAACATTCAACCTATGAAATGAATGCTAACGCGTACGTCACACTCAACCGTCAATTCAATCTGAACGTCTGAATTCGCTAGTTTATTCTTATGATTTCAGTATTTTTTCATCGAAAACCTGGCTATGAATGATGATAATTCTAAAATGATTTTTTTCTGAAATGCCCAATCAAGCCAAGCGCATCCACCATTTCGCATTAAAATAAACTCGCTTTTCAGATATCAGAAATTTCTAATTGCTCAAATCATCAATCCGATCTACGCAAATATTTTTACAAATAGGTATATTATAACTTAGAAAAAAATTCGAGCTACAATTCAGAAAATATGTTTGCACCTCGGTGTTAAACAACTTATAGACATTTGCGCAAAATTATAACACGTTGTAACATAAAAACAAGCGCGCTAAGAAGAGAAGAAAAATTGTAAACATTAACATTCTTCTTTAGAATTTGTTTTCGACGGATTATTTTTATTGGATAACATGGAATATTTTCCAGGTTTGGTTAAGAGAATACGTGTAAGTAATCAAAAGACTGATCAAACGGAGAAGAAGAAAAAGTACAAGAAAACATTTGAAGGTCCAAGGCAGCGGCCAAGTGACGGTGAGTTTTTCATTCTTATTTCCGCCATTTCGAGTAAAAAATTTGTCATGAATTATATAATTTTCAGCCGATACAATCCAAAGAATGTTGGCTAATCTTCCACCTAAGAGATCATCTCGTAAAAGTATTTGTATGAAAGATGGTTTCACAAGAAAACGTCAGAATTCTCCAAAGAACAAGAAACAAGTGATGAAGTGCGGTAAAATTGTAAGGCACAAATCTACATATAACACCAATATGGAAACGTCGAAAAATCCTAAAAATAAGAGTACTTCAGTTAGGCAAACACTCAGAAGTATAAGTAGAACATTATCTAGTAAAATATTAGATACAAATAGTAAATTGAAAGTTAAGCGACAAATGATTCAGAATATCAATAGGCGATCACCTCGAAAAAATTCAAAACAGGCGTCTGAACCCTCTGACCAAATGGTGAAAAATGAAGAAAACGAAGAAAAAGTTCAGGATAACACTAAAACAACCACTAGTGATTTTAAAAACAAGAAGAAAGACCTTGATAAAGTCAAAAGTGTCCTAAAGGAAAAAGTTAACATTAAATCATTCTTTCCTGTCTCAAAACGCAAAGCACCAACAAATAATTCAAAAACAACAGAAACTTCTAATCCTGATACAAGTCACCATGCTCAAAATAATAAACCAAATGAAGAAACTGATACTACAAAGCAAAACACTACAAGAAATGTGATAAAAGCAATTAAAAAATCTCTCAACTTCAATAAAAAGGTGAAAAGTAACACAAAAACTGATTCGAATTCAGTAACGAATTCAGAACCTATAGTTGTTATAGAAAAATTACCTCAAGCCCAAGCTGAGGTTAAGCAGTCGCCATCATCAGCAACCAAAAAGGCACCTAATAAGAGAAAACTGAGAAGTAGCTTTCGGAAAGTAATAGATAAAGTCAAGAAATTGAAGCTAGACAATAATGCGGCTACAGTCCCCAACGATAAAAATAATGAAATAAATAAAAAACCTGTCAATTCTTTTTTAGGCCAGGGAGCAAGAGAAAAGGAGAAATTGGCGACTGTTTTGGTACCCTTAGTAGAAGAATCAAAAGAAACTCCCGTGTCAAACCTTGCATTTGTGCAGAATGTAATGGATAATAACTCACCTACCGAAGAATCTCTTATACCCGAAAATATTTTCAATTTACAACACAACTCTGAAGATCTATTACAAGCAAAAAGTCCTCTAGATACTCTGACAAACGAGGTGAGAAAAGATGAGGTAGCCAAATATTTGAACAGCATGAGTGCTAAGGTTAGTCATATACCAGAAAGTAAAAAAGAAACTTCTGAAAAACCTCTTGAAATCAACATTAAAAGTGATGTTGAAACTATTGAACACAAAACAGATTCTTGCAAAGTTGAAAGGGAAGATGATAAAGTAACGAAAAACAAAGATATGTCTTTGTTGAGTATAGAAACATCTACGAAATCTGATAAGAGCCCCTTGGTCAGTCCAATTCTGAGCCCCTCTTTGTTGTCTCCTAAAATGAAGGGAAAGTTGAGAAAACCCAACAGAGGATTGAATGATTGCATCGCGATGTTGACGAAAAAGGCGTTTGAAGAGACGCATAAAACTGAAATTGTTCCTGATTCAAATAAACCTGTTGAAAAACAAAATGTTTGGACAACACGAATGAAGCTCATAAAGTTATTCGTGCAAATGAGTGCATTCTGAAGATTCCAGTAATTGAGAACCATTCTCAAATTCAATCTGAAGTACTGGACTTGTCAAAGCCAAAAAGTAATATTGAACCGAATAATAGCCAGAAAAAAACCCTGATCGATTTTCCTACTTCAAGACCAGTACTTTGGAATCCTGTCAACGATATATTGTCTCCATCGAAAGATGATTCAAGCATTTTGTGGCCTATACTAAATCCCATAATACAAACCACTAAGGTCAATTGCAATACCGAAAAACCAATTTTGAAAATTCCGAAAATTGCGGAAATTTCTCGAAGTAATAATGTAGATAACACTATTCAGGGAGTTATCGAAAATTATGACGAACCTGTCACCAATTCAGAACCCAAACCTTGCTTAAAAGTACCATCTATTCTGGTTCTGAATTCAGTAGATGAAATTATTGAAGAAGTTGTGAGAGGAGGTTTAACACTTCCATTAAAAGAAGAAAATTTGACAGAAGAAAAAAGTACACCTAAGGATGACAAGATCATTGTACCAAATGCTACATCAAGATCAAAGAAAGCTACAAGGAAGAATAAACAAAATAATATATCTTCAATTAAGGATAAGACTTCACTTAGTCCACCAGATACTACCTTGCAGTCTAGAGATCAACCAGAAAGTCTTGACACTTCAGCTTCAAATTCAACTCTAATAGATTCCAGCAGAACAGTTGAAAGTATGGAAAGTATGAGTACCAAATCATCTGAAATTAAGTCAACTGAAGAAATTTCAATAACTGAAGAACTAGTTTCTGCTGTCTTAATTGATGAAACTAAAATTTCAATCAATTCAGAGATTCTAGATGAGAATATTGTCAATGTTGGTAGTGGTAATTCTAAGAAAAAGACAAGTAAAAAAGTTGTTCAAGTTAAGAAAGGAACTGAAGAACTTTCAGCAACTGAAGAATTAGATTCTGCTGCTACAATCGATGAAAATAAAATTTCAATCGATTCAGAGATTCTAGCTGAGAATATTGTCAATGCTGGTAGTGGTAATTCTAAGAAAAAGACAAGTAAAAAAGTTAGCCAAGCTAAGAAAGGAACTGAAGAACCTTCAACAAGTGAAGATTTAGATTCTGCTGCTCCAATCGATGAAAATAAGATTTCAATAGATTCAGAGATTCTAGCTGAGAATATTGTCAAAGCTGGTAGTGGCGATTCTAAGAAAAAAACAAGTAAAAAATTTGGCCAAGCTACGAAAGGAACTGAAGCATTTTCAACAACTGAAGAAACAGATTCCAGCAAAACAATTGAAAGTATGGAAAGTATGAGTATAAAATCATCTGAAATTAAGTCAACTGAAGAAATTTCAATAACTGAAGAATTAGATTCTGCCGCCCTAATTGATGAAACTAAAATTTCAATCAATTCGGGGATTGTAGCTGAGAATATTGACAGAGCTGGTTGTAGTAATTCTAAGAAAAGACAGGTAAAAAAGTTGGTCAAGCTAAGAAAGGTACTGAAGAACCTTCAAAACCTGAAGAATTAGATGCTGCTGTCCTAATTGATGAAACTAAAATTTCAATCAATTCAGAGATTCCAGCTGAGAATACTATCAATACTGGTAGTGACAATTCTAAGAAAAAGACAGGTAAAAAAGTTGGTCAAGCTAAGAAAGGACTGAAGAACCTTCAAAACTGAGGAATTAGATGCTGCTGTCCTAATTGATGAAACTAAAATTTCAATCAATTCAGAGATTCCAGCTGAGAATACTATCAATACTGGTAGTGACAATTCTAAGAAAAAGACAGGTAAAAAAGTTGGTCAACGTAAAAAAGGAGCTAACAAAAAGCGGCAAAAAATACGAATAATGAAGTGAAAGAAAACAATCTGAAATTGGTTGAAAGTGATGAAAAAGTAGGCGTACAAAATTCAACAGAGACACTTAGTTTGCTACAAACAGAAGAGACTCAATTAGGTGAAATTGAACCAATTTCTACAAATGATGATGGAATGATCTTAGAGCAACCTACTACCACTACATCATTGCCAGATTCTGTAATAACAGAGTCTCCAGAAGAAGATTCACCTGTACAACATAATTTGGAAGAAATTTCGAAAAAAGAGTCTCCTGATAGTATTGAAGAGAATGAAAATAAAGAAATAAGTATGACGGTAGTTTCAGAGGTTTCATCTACTCCTACAACAGAAAATGAAAATAAAACTGAAGAAATTTCTGTTGATTGTGTGGAAAACAACTTCAAAAGTATTGCAAGTGACTCTGAAGATGAATTGCCTCTGTTATTATTGAAAAGTAGAAGTACAAAGCCATCTTTGACGGAGATACAAGAGGAAAGTACAGAAAAGAATGAAATAACCGTACAACATGAAACGGTTAGAGCATCTCTTGAAATCAAATTCTGAAAATTGCAAGAAACAGATCGATATCACTATAAATGAGGAACTATCAAATACACCAGTTAGTGAGAACTCACCAGCTCCAAAAGAAAAGAACAAATTTTGCATTCCGATGCTAATTCAGAGATAGAACATTGCCAAAACAACCCTTCGAAAGCTCCAAATAAAAGGACATCCCCAAGAAAAGCTTTGAACACCAATAAGCCCAATAAACAAGAAAAAAGTATTAAAAAGGTAAATAAATCTAAACATTCCTCTAAAATTAAAAATAACAAACATTCTGATGATATAATCGATAAAAATGAAGTCCTTGAAAACATATCAAACACTATTGAAACTGTAAATACTGAAGAATGTCCTATAGATGATTCTCAAAAAGAGAAACTAGACGATGTTCCAATTGAAAAGAGTTTTGAACCTCTAATACCAACAGAAAAACTTGAAGAAACTGAAATTATTCCAACCCAAAGTTGTGCAGATAAATTTGACGTGCAGGAAATAAAAAATATCCCAGTTGAAGAAATTATTAGTCTCAAACCTTCCAGCCCACTTGAAGTCCAGAGTAAACCTAAAAATTTTCTCGTTGATGCAAATGTTTACATAAATAATACAACAAATACAATTTCTCCCTCAATAAACTCTTCTAAGACCAAGAAAAAGAATAAAAATAAGCAGGATTCAATAAAAACCAAGTTGATATTCAAATTTCCAAAAATAATACTCAAAGAGCCTATACTTCGTATACCTCCTAGAGACAATACTTCTGAAGGTTTAACTGCTTTTGGAACTACAACAGAGGAAAACAGAGACCAAGACAAAAGTATTAAATTGAGATTGGAAAATCCATTTTCTAAAACTAAAGTCCTAGATGATAAACTTTCGCCTATCTCAACTAAACCAGAAATATTAGGAAAATCTGAAACACCCCTAAAAATAAAATCGTCGAATAAGAAGAAAAGCAACAAGCATAAAAAGAGGTTATTGAAAACACTAGCAAGAGAAGGAAACCTACTTGATTTTGCAACTGATGAATTTCAGGATGAAGCTTCGAAAAAATCAGAAACTTCTCCATTTGTTGATGAAAATCAAATTTCTGCCGCAGAAAATTTTCAATCTCCACCTGCTGATTCGAATATTCCATCAATATTAGAAAATTCTACGAAAATATCAACAGATAGTTTGTCAGGATCTTGTGAACTACAAAATGATGCAAGTGAAACATCAAAGAAGTTACCAATAACTCTCAAATTGACACCAAATTCGTTGAAAAAATCTAAATCGAAGAATTCGAAGAAGAAGAAAGATAAAGTGAAAAAATTATCTATTAATTCTGATATAATTAACAACGATGACAAAACTCAAGCAGTTGATAATTTTTCCATTTCCGATGACTCTCACATTTTAAGTAGTGTAAAGAATATTATTGAATCTGCCGATAATAAAGGACTGTCACTACCATCCAATCTGGTAGAAAATCCAGTTGCTGATGAACTTACAATTTCAAAAAGCGAAAGTAATATAGAATTTCAAGATAAAGTAGTATTTACATCAACTCCCGAAATTCCTCATAAAACTTTTATTTTTACTTCTCAAAAAGATCAGGAGAAAATGCCCGAAGTTCAAGATTCTGATTTAAAATCTTCACTTGTGAGCCCAACCGAGAAAATCGAGGTAGTAAATGAAGGCCCTACTCCTATTAAAACCAGCAGAAGTTTGCGATCTACAGTGAAAATAACCTATAAACAATCTAATATTTTCGCACTTCAGATCGAAGACAAAGAAATATCAGATCTCAAAATAATTGAGAAACCCAAAATTGTAGAGCCTCCGATTGTTTCCAGTGACAATTTTCCGAAAATGAACCCAAATATAATTGAAGAACATGAAGAACATATTTCTTCAAAAGAAGAGTCGCTAAAACAGGAGGAGACTTTAGCTTCAATTAGAAAAAGATCTACCACGAAAAAGGTTAAGAATAATCATCAAGAAGTGGTAACACCAAAAGAGAAAGTGGAAGAAACAATCTTTGGTGTAGCAGATCAATTAGAAAATGAAGAAAAAGCAGAAGAAGAAATTGAAGATGCTGCTCTAGTTGAAGCCTATCCTAAGTTAGAGATATTTGAAAAACAGGAAACAGTGAAAGATGTCAAGACAAAATCGAAAAAGTCAAGAAGAACATCAAGGGCTAAAAAATTATCTAATAAGATTTCAGAGATTGATTCAACAATAGCTACAGTTATGGAAAGAACAACTGACAATGAGAAAAATGAAGATGAATGTCTTAATGACACCACTGAAAAATTGGGCAATTCTGAGGAGTTTTCTGTTGCAACACAAGATATTAAACAACTTGACGACCCTGTCAACACATCTCCTAAGTATGAAGATTTAAGTTTTTCAGAAGGAGAGTTAGTAATAAATGAAAGCTTTGAAAGCATGGAAAGTAACCTATCAGAGGAATCTACAGACAACGACAAAAAATTAGAAATGATTCCTCCAGAACCCATCAATTCCACACAAGAAAACTTTCCAAGTGATAGTATCAGTGTTGTCATTGCTGCACAAAACAAATCACAAAAAAGTAAAAAACATAAAAAGGGAAAAAGTGCAAAATTTTCTAAAAATTCAAACTTAAAAAATAACAGTTTAAAACTGGTTGAAACTGATCAGGACGAACCTTCTTCAGCTGAAATAAATGAAAATTCTTTGAGTGAATCGAACACAAAAATGGAATTACTTAACAACATTAGTAAAAGCGTCAGTAATAATTTTAAACTGAGTTATGACAGTGTGGAATCTGCGAATGGAGAAAATATACAGAAACCAAAAGATGCATTCGAATTTGAGGAGGAAATTGAGCCTATTGATGATTTAAAATCAAAATTCAAAAGTAAGAAAATCAAAGATTTTAAACCTTTGGAAATTGAGAAATTGACCACATATTGTGAAGAAAAAATAGAAGAAACAACTAGCACATTAATTTCATCCACCATCGATATGCACATGCTTCCATTGGATACAAACAATGGCAGAAGGCAAAGGACAGCCAAATCTAGAGCTTTGGAAAGTATAAACATCATCGAAAAGAAGTTTGATCAACTTTTAGAAGCAGAGATTTTAAACAAAGAGAAACCAAAACAAAAAAATAAAACCACTAAAATTAAAGAATCAATAACAGAGACTGAAACCTCAGATAATACCACAATAGGAATGAGTTCTGAAGAACCTCTTGACAATGAACAATTTCGTCAAACTAGTAATGTTACGCCTCTGAGAAAGAGTAGGGCTGCTAAAGCTAAAGCCATCGAGAACATAAAAGTTTCAGAAATCAAAGCAAGTGATTCTGAAGGAGTCAATGAGATCATGAAGAAAACTAATATTTCTGACAGTAGTGAAAAAGCAAAGAAAAGTTCTAAATTGAAGGAAAAAAAATCTTCGAACATGGAAAATGAAGAAAGAAATTTACTGAATCATGAAAACAATTTGTTCAACGATGAACAAATGACAGGGGAAGAAAATAAGAATAAAATTTCATCTGAACTGTTTCCTACTGCAATTGAAGGACAATCCATACTTTCAAAAGAAGTACATAAATCAATAAATGAAACTAAAATCACAGAGATGAATAGTAGTCATGAGGAGTTTCACCTTCAGTGCTACCTAACTGAAGACATAAAGAAAAATATTAGTGCAGATTCAGTATTTAAAATATACAATAAAGAAGAAACTATTCCTCTAGAACGAAATAAACCATCTAAATCAAGTGAATCGAAGTTAATAAACGAACAGAAAATTGATGGTAAAAGTAAAAATGAGATTGACAATAAGAAGGAAACAGCTGGTATAAATTCTACATCATTCAACAGATCCCTTGCAGACTCATCTACGGAAATTCCTCACGAAATTAACGTTTACCAAAAAAGAAAAAGAGGTGATAATATTTCTGCAAATATTGAAGCCACAAACAAAACGAACGAAATTAATTTTCATGATATTGATAACATTGACAAGGATACCAATTTTCACAGTAAAAGATCATCATGTTCTCCTTCTAAAAAGAAAAAGAAATCACACAAAAATGACAAAAAAGTACAAAATGATGTTAAAGGAAAATTGCAAACTGGGAAGACAACTAAAGTGAAAGAAGCGGAGGATATAGTTGATGTTCCTAAGGGAATAAATTTGCTTGATGTAGATTTGGTTGATTCTTTGGATGTAACGTTGAAGACAACTGTAGATGAAATCAGTTCCATTCTGATGGAAGAAAAGAATACAAATGAAATTCCATATTTTCAAAATACACATACAGGGCTTGAAAAGAAGGGATATGATAAAAACCCTTGTGTTGAGAACCACTTAATCCAAAAACCTCATGGTCCTTTAGATAGAACTTTTAAAAACAAGAAAAATAAGGAAGACATCGAGAACTCTCCTCTAAAGGTTATTGAAAAGTCATCAATGGCAGATATGGACGAAACAGTTGAATCAGGCAGTAAAAGAAGGAGTAGAAGGGCTTGTAAAGTCAACACCTATAATGAAAATATTTTAGCAGAAGCTGTTTTCGAACAAGTGAAATCTGAAAAAAACAAAGCAGATAAAAAGATATCAGATGAAATCACTTACCCTTCTGACGCTGCAACAATAAAAAAGATAATTTCTGAAGAAGTAATCCCAGAGAAAAAAATGAACAGTGATGAACTATTCGATTTACTCAAGTCAACAGCTCCTGATAATTTAATAGCTTTGAAACCTGTCGAAAATCCTTCTGATACGCCCCATACGGATGATAATTTTGATGACGCATTCGACGATATTTTGATGAAATCACAAGCACTTTTTGGGGAAAAACCGTACAAAAAACTGGACGATATCTCTAGGTCTGATGATTCCTTAAGTACTACCTCCAAACTGACCGATTTTGACAAATTGGATGAAAATTCTGAATCGAATATTGAATTGAGGAAACAAAGTTATGTGAATGAAACAACTTTCACTAATGCAATTCTTCCAGGCAGTAAAAATGAAATGAAGAAACCTGAAGAACACATAAGTCCAGAAGATCTCTATTGTGGCATCTGCAAGAAAACGTTTAAACGAATGGATAACTTGATTAAACATAGAACTACCCTCACTCACATTGCAAAATTATCAGAAATGGAAGCTAGAGAAGCTCAAAATAAGTCGATGGAACAAGAACCAACCATTGAGGATTCCTGCAGTTCACTTGGAGCCACAGTTGAGTCGAACCAACAAATAAATTCTAGTAGTTACTCGTATCCATCAAACACAGAAAACAACGCTTTGAAAATTGCTGAATTATAACAGAAGCTTTTGAAAAACCATCCATGCGTCCAGATCAAGGTTTCTCAGAATTGGTGACCCCAATGCAAGAGTATAGAAGGTACAAAAGTTTAGGAGAAAGAAAAAGTTTCGAATATGACCAAGGCAGTCCAAACACCTCCGAAAACCTTGAAACAAATTCTTACGAACCGAATATTTCGAACAACACAGGTGTAATGCTGGAGAAACAGATTAATTTACTTCAAAATATTGTTGGATTTGATTGTGCAAATGATGCATCTACATCTTCTTATCATTCACTTGGAAATAGTATCGGGAGAGATTCTCCAGTTAGTGTGTTCAGTTCCAAATTAGAAGATTCCACTAATCTTGTGTTTCCAAACGATATGGATCTAGAAGGAGATTCAGAAAGAAGAAGTAAGGATGATGATTTCTTGAAGCCTCCCCAAATTGAAGATATTTCTGAAGATAGTATAAATCTCAGGAACTCGGAGGATGTAAAATCAAGAAAAGTGTTGAATCGGGATGAAGAACTTTTCCTAGAGTGTTGTAGTTTGCTCAAAAGTGGGTCCGAAGTTTCGAATTTCTCGAAAAAATCTAATAGGAATTCTTTCCTGAATAATGCTTCGATTAAAATGGCTGAAGAACCAGATGTTTTAGAAACGAAAAATGTGATTTACAAAGTAACTGAGGATAGTTCTGATTTTTCTGCAAGAGCGACACCCCTTGGAGACAGCTTTGGCGATACATCAAATTCCAATACTATTTCTTCTAGTTGGGAAACGAACAAGAATGATTTACCCCACAAAAATCAGGAAAATCCGTTCAATTTTTGTGATGTTCAAACACACATTGGTAATGATGAAAATTCTTTCTCTTCTTCCAAATTCAATGAGTTGGTTTCTGCGGATGCTGCTAAATTATCTTCAACAAATATCAGGTGAGTTAATGCGCGCTTGTTAAGCTCCATAAAACATTTTTTTTCTCCAACCATTGACATTTTTGTAATATTTTCAGGTGCAAAAGTTCCCTTACCGTACAAAAATTCACTCGTTACTTAGCAACACTTTTAATCCTAGGATTAAAAACGCTACTTTTAATCCTAGGACTAAAAGTAATTGCATTTGACGTCTACATAACAATCACTGTCATTAGTATGTGTTCAAGTTTATAACCAAATTATTAACAATTTTTGACTGAAACCAATTTTCTTGTAATTTTGACTTGGTTGGAGAAAAAATAGTATATATTATTTCTGTGACGGGAAAAAATGACATTTTATATCTCTCATTCTAATATCTTTACGAAAATACTTTTTTCCCTATCGAAAAAATTATTCCCTATGTAGCCGGAAAAAAAGTACACTTTTTTCCCGGGGAAAAAGTAATTTCGTGAAAGGTTATATTTTTTCCACTATTAAATGGTCGTTTTTCCTGTCACAGAAAAAAATAGTGTATTATACACGGGAAAAATCTTAGATTTTAGCTTTCGGCTTTTTGTCTCCCTTCGCTTCGCGTCGGGAGACAACATTATCTCGAGCTAAAATCTAATACTTTTTTCCCTTGTATAATAAATAACTATTTTTAATTGAGAGATTTCTATCTAAACATCATAAATCAGCAATAAGTAAATGTGCCCGAACCAATTGAAAAGTTAATACTCAATGTCTTGAACCTATTCTAACCTAACCTAACTTTTCTGGAAAAGTATCGAAAATAACTCTGAATTCGATAAGCTTAGAGTAAGTTGTTAACATTTGTTGTAATTTCCAGAAAACCAACCACAGATCTCAAATTTCCACTAAAGAAGATGCAACTGCCAATTACTCTTCAAAAATGCCAACCAAGGGTGCCCTGAAAACATTTGAAGGTCTGAAAATATCAATTCCAACTGGTGAGCTGAACTTAGATATGCTCAAGAAAAAATCCCTTACCAATAAAGAAAAGAATGTCACCCAGAAAGGACTTTCGGAACAACAATTTGTATCTCCTAAAACTCCCAGAAGAAAATCTAAACCAGTGAAAAACAAACCACGATTGATGACAGATTCATTTTCAAAGTGAATAAGAAACCTTCCATGAAAGACTCCGAGGAAACAAATCCAAATATTTCTAAAGAATCTGTAACTGACAAGATCGCCGATGTTTACGATTTCGAAGAAACGCAGGATAACACTGATGTATTCGCCAAACCTGATTTTAAATCATTCAGAACTAAGGGCGCCGAAGCAGTAAAAGGAGAAATTAATCTTGAAAATAACTATGAAATTCAAAATATGTCTAGTTCTTCCTCATCCACCTTTTCAGGCAAGAAGACAAACGAATGTATCACAAAGAAAAAGCACATGATAATGGGTCGTATATTCAAAAATGCTGTTAAACCTAAATTAGAAGAGGAAATTATAGATATCCCACCTATAGATCACAACGAATTGGTAGAAAATTATGTCATGAGTTGTACGCCTAAACCTGAAGAAGAATTCAAGAAACCAAAATGACTGAAGAAGAAATGAATTTCCTTTTCGATAAACTTTTGGACAAACCAATAGAACAACCTAAAAGGTCTGGCAGTCCCAATAAAACAGATTGTAAAAATACCGCAATGAAAAAGAAACTGAAAATGAATGTAAAAAGAGGCAACGATCTAATTCAGATTCCACCGATGACGAATTTGGATTGAATAAAATTGTTAAAAAGAGACCCAGTAGAAAGAATGCAAAAGAAGAGGATAACAGCATAAATTTAGAACAAGAATTGAAAGAATGTATTGGAGTAGCAAGCAGAAAAAGTCAAAGAAAATGTACTAGCGGTAAACAGAACGTGTTGGTAGAATACTGGAGTTCTGATGAATCTGCCTTTGAAACATTTCTTGAGAATCATCTTCAGGAACTTTCTGAAAAATCTGATACACCCATGCCTAAAGATGCAGTAGAAGATAAAAAGAAAATGAGATTGTACCACCTGTTACAAAAGAGAAAGAAAACCCAACTAAAATCCCAACATCCGAAAAAAATAAAAGACCGAAAACTAAACATAAGTGTTAACAAAGAAGAAAGAACAGAAAGATCTCACAACATCAAACGAAACAACTGAATCATTGGTTCAGTCAAATCGTAGAAAAAGAACTGCAGCTCATCCTCTCTACCATTGGTCCAGTTCTAGTGAAGATGAACTGCAGGATTTAATTGAGGTTAAGTCCATTCGTGACGACCCTGAAGACGAATATGACGAAGAAAGACCTGTACAACATGGCTGGATAGTGGGTGATTCCCCCAAGAAGTTGGTCACCATGCTTGCGCAGGCTAAAGGGAAAAAGACAGAACCTGAATCGTTTGTAAAAGAGCAAGGAAAAAAGAAGAATTCAAACAGTTGACATTAAGAACTTGTAGTTGAAATGTAGATTAAGTTAATATTCCAAAGGACGTTAGATATGCATTTAAAGAAAAGGACAGTGCGTGTATGTATAGAATTAACGAAGAAGTTTAGGACAACATATTCTTGGTAATTTACTTGAAACTCTCTAGAGGACGCTGAATAAATTTGTTATCTGTTCAAAGCTATTATATAGAAATTGTATATAAAATTCGATTGAAATCATAGAAAATGCAAAGCCATATCGCATTGATATTTGTGAATTTTAAATGGCAGCTTTACAAAGGTATAGCAAGCATTTATGATGACGTTTTTCGACTTACAATTTTTTTTTTTTATACAGTTCACCAATATGTTGAATATTGATTTGCTGGAAACAACCAAGTATTTCTAGAATATTTCGAATGAACTACAAGTAATTCAGAAAATTTCCTACTGCTGCAAATTATGGTAAAAGTTTTGCATCTGTATGCTTCATTAGAATTCCAGAATATAAATTTCAATGTTAACCTTACAAACTTTTGGAATTATGGGCCCCTTATAAAAGAAATTTACAACCAATGCCAGTAAATTTTCTCAAAACTATTATATAGTGGATAAAATCCACAAAAAGTTTGATTATCACTTAACCTCAACTTCAACTGTAATTTCCTCTTTCCTAGAGGGAAGTTTGACAACCATGCACATTTCAATCGGGGATGGCTTGCCCTATCATTGCAGTTCAAAGTGATACGTCGGTAACATCACGCCGGAAAACGACCTAGGAAACGCGCATTGTTGCCATATTTCTCTGAAAATTCGAGGATTCCTGTAAAATATTGGATATGATTGTTATCTCGCAGTTTTGGTGAAATTTCGATTAAAAAGTTGAGGAAAGTCAAATAATTTCTGGAAATACATTATTTTCGTGTACCAAGTAGGTATTGACTAAGTTACAGTTGCAAAAATTTAACTTCTATTTGCAGTTATAAGAAATTTCAAAATTGCGAAAAGTACACCCCAATTGGTCTTCCAGAGTATAATTTGATGTAAAATATGTTTTGATATTGACGAGAAATTGGTTTATGTAACATGTATACATATTTGATTGCAATAATAAATGTATAATTTGAAGAATTCCTGAGAACCACAGGAAAATATTTGCCATATTATAATTTTTAGATCTCATAGCATCTTTGAAATCGTATTTTCATGGACTGAATTATTTGGTTATTAAGATTAATTTTATGAGAGTTCAGTAAAATATTAATTGGCGTTTATGCAGCAATTTTGATTGGTCTAGTCTCCTTGAGTTATTGTATATAAGAACTAATGAGTTTTATTTTTATTTTCTACAACAAATTTTTAATGTGAAATGTTACTTTATTAGATTATTTTAATGCACTTTTATACCTATCCAGATGCTGCTTTGACGTTTCGGCAAAGAAGCCGCTAAATTTAAGGTTATCGTCCTGTAGTTGTCTTTGATTTAGGCACAATTCAAACAGTTTTTCCACAAATGTTCGTTTTTTCTCATCGCTGTTAGTTCATATTGAAGGTGCCTGTTAAAAAATGTACTAAAAGAATCTTCTTTTGTTTGTACTTTTTTTCAATTAAAGTCCATTGCTTTATATTTTCCTTATTTTGTTCATGTTGCTTGCTGTTTCCACTGCCAATTTGTGCCTTTGGCCATTGTACATTTGGGTCGTGATAATATCTCTTTGTGTACATAAATATAAATGAAATAAAATGTTGAAAGGATGCATATTATGTGTAATTATTAGTCATGTATTGGGAACAAACTGGATTGGTGAAATATCTGTTTGTCAACATTCAATATGTATCGGTGAAATTGAAAAAAGTTTTAATAAAAAATTCCCCATTCAAATGCATATTTTTCACTGAATATTCTTTGGGGTCAATATTTCCCAACCGAATGAAACACCATATCAATATAAATGTTGGTATTCAAATAATTGAAAAAGTGTTTTACAATCAAACAAAGCCCGTTGAGGTGAAGTCAAAATAATTCGTTTATTAATCTTGAACTTTTAATCGCCTGATTAATGAAATTAATTGAAGAAGTTAAATACTCTGCAAACTCAGAACATATTTCGCGTTTCTCCTTTAATTCTTGCAGTGACACAAAAATAGGTAAGAGGGGGTTGAAGAAAAATAATGAATTTTGTCGCGATCTGAAAATGAATTAGGTACCGAATTTCAGCGTTTTTATTTTTTTATTTGATAATTTTAGAGGAAATGAAATAAATTGAAAGCTTTCAAAGAACTTATGGGATTTGTCACTCAAAAATCTTCCCAACTCGATAACGCATCAAAATAAGTGGAACTTCCCTATAACCAAAGAGCTAAATCCGCAAAAAAATTCGTTATACAGAAAATGTTTCTATAGTTCTATAATGAAGTTTATCATTCAAACTTCCTTTTAGACATTTTTCCCCCATTCAAAGAGTGATGTTCTTTGAATATTTCGTTATAGAGAGAATTCACTTCGTTTAGGGTGTTCTCAACATGGAATTTGGATTCAAGGTGCAATGTCTTGTACGAAATTCGTTATAGGGAAGTTTCACTGTATTTAAGTCTGACAAAGAAGGAATTGAGGTACTATTAGAAAATATTTCCTTGTATGAACAAAATCAGGTTATATACGTTGTGAAATAATTTATTAACAATACTTAAGTAATTTATATACATTTATCGCCAGTACATCCTGATGTTGTAACATTGTGATGATTTATATTCATTTTGAGTTTCAGTTTCTGCTTCAGTTTTTCCTCTTTGAGCTGTGTTAAAACAGGTGACTCCTTCGAGTTGTGAAAAGGTTCAATAGATATTTCAGGTTGTGTCGACTGGACTATACCGCCAGGTGCCAAGACTTGAGGTGGATTACGATTGACTAAAAATAAAAGAATTAAATAATGAGCATTCAGGAAAATAAAGAATTTTTCCGCTGACCTCGAAATAAGAGGTGATTTTAATGTGCACGAAATTAACCATTAATGACCCATTTTAATGCTCAATAATGTCAAAACTCTACTGTATAGAATGTATTTCAATCAAGAGTTTATACAAAATTCTTATTTGGATCGTCGGAAAAATCTTGTTAACAACTCGGTTATTAATCAAGCGACTAATAAGATAAGATAAGATAATGTTTATTAACCAGTAAATACAAGGAAAAATAACAAAAGAAAATTTCGGCAATAACATAACGTTAACAAACATTTAAACACCACAAAAGTGCCAGGCACTTGTCCGTGGTCTCGAACTTTTAACTCGTCCGCTCCGCTCACGCTTTAAAATATATCGACCATTAGTCGCTTGTCTTTAATAACTTAGTTGATTAAATACTATTTCAATGTTCAATTTTTTGGCTATGTTCATGTGTAAACCTCATGGCAACCATTCACAAATTATTCAGAAGCACTACGAGAATGTCAAAACTCTACTGGAACATAGATACATAGAAATTTCATTATGTCAATTGTAAGTCTTGTGCAGAATGTCAATGTATGTATATCAAGAATTCATACTCAATCATATTGAGATCGTCGGAAAACCTTGTAATCAACTCGGTTATTAATCGAGCGACTAATGGTATCGAACTATTAAACGCGTTCGCTCCGCTCACGCATTAAAATATCTTGACTATTAGTGACTGTCTTCAATAACCTAGTTGATTAAATATACTATTAATAATTTCCAGAATATAAATTCCAATCGTGCTCAGATTTTTCATTTATATAATTATGTAATGCCAACCCTGGATTCCTTTAGCCAAGATAATCTCATTACAGCTTTTCTAATTCATATACCTATGTTATAACGTGCATAATTGCAACTCAACATTTCTGCTGACTTTAAACAATATGATTATAAAACTATTGTGAATGCCTCTCTCGAGGAGATTAAGCATCGAGATATTGTACGCTTTGCTTCGCTTAATAAAGTTGATTTTTAAAAATACGGTTTTTCTCCCTAAAAACATAATTGGCGACGAGGATGGGATCAAGACTCACTAGAAAAATTCCGAAGTGCCTGGAAAATATCCTCACCAACCACACCGAAAATTGCCAGAGAATACCAAAAATTCCAACCCAGGACCTGAAGATCCTAGAAGATGGAAGCATTCTCTCAATTCAAAATGAGAAAATAATCGAAAATGTCCATTGCAAACGAAACATCATTTCCTTCCTACGATGGCCATTCTACGCACCAAATGTACCATCAGTAACAAAGAAAAGGAAATAGTTCCAACCACAAATATCAGCGAAGAGAGAATCGTCCTTCTACAAACACCACACAAGTTACCCCAGGAATACACAAAAGAAGAACATCTACCAGAAGACGACATCCCCAACATCGAATTGGAAGAAACCAACCAGTGGAATCTTCCTCAGACTGCATTTAATTCATTTTTCTATTTGATAATTCTACCCCATAGGTGATACCTTTAACCAAAATGGGGAGGAATTATGTAATCCAACCCTGGATTCCTTTAGCCAAGATAATCTCATTACAGCTTTTCTAATTCATATACCTATGTTATAACGTGCATAATTGCAACTCAACATTTCTGCTGACTTTAAACAATATGATTATAAAACTATGTGAATGCCTCTCTCGAGGAGATTAAGCATCGAGATATTGTACGCTTGCTTCGCTTAATAAAGTTGATTTTTTAAAAATACGGTTTTTCTCCCTAAAAACATAATTATATATATTCGAAATCAATCTCAAGTTCCATATAAAATTTTGATATCTTCGTTCAATTTAAAAAACTTTTTTGGCTCCTGTAATTTTCGAGTAAAATTTATTGAACGATTATACGTTATCTGCTAAATAAAAAAATAATCGAAATACTCGATAGTATGCCCAAATTTGCTTTTATTTTGATAGCTCCTCATCTGAGACACAACTTAAGCTTATCAGCGAATGCATCATTCATTCAATAATTTTTTACTCGAAAACGGTTAGAGATACGAAAAAATTACAGGAGTCAAAAAAGTTTCTTAATTGAACGAAGATATCAAATTAATTTTACGTTTGAGTTTGAGAGGAAACAAAGAGACATGGCTCCGGAAAAGAACACACCCTGTAGTTTCTAGTTAAGATTTAGGATTTCAATGATGGAGACTGTTGAAAATAGGTGGCATTCCAAAACTGCAGGAGTTATGAAGAAAAAAAATTTTTTTCTGGAAATTTCAACACCCTGTAGTCTGCTCCACCGTTTATTATTTAGCCCATGACACCATGAACTTACTTAACTCCTCGTCCTCGTCAAGAACTGGTTGTACTGGCGAAGCCACTGTGTTGGAGAACTCGACAACCGTTATATTCTTAGGATTTTCAAATAATCCAGACAAATCACTTTGATCTTCGGTACCATTTTCATCACTATCAACCACAATCGCCTGATTGTCAACTGGTTCTACCACCGTATCTTGAACATGCTGCTCTTACTGTGGACACAACCTCAACCTTGATGGGTTTCGATGGAACAGGAACAGCGTAAACCACTCTTACTTCAACAGGAATTCTGTTGTAAAAGAAGGAACTCTGAGTTACAGGAGCTAGCACAGCACCTACTTTCAAAGGTATCTTGTAGCCACCATGGTAAATCATCACTTCTGAGGGAAAAACTATGCTGGTTTTCTTCAAAGCGTAGATTAGCAATGGCTCTTCCAACTCTATCCTAACTCCTGGTATGCACTGAAGAAGCGAATTTTCTTCCGTTTTAATCGTCAACATAGGTTTTTCTGAAGACACACCTACGATATCTGTACCAGAAACCATGTTTACATTATTTTCTGGTACGGCAAACATTGGTAAGACAGAAAATGTGCTTCCGATCACTTGGGGTGTTTCTACTACCAAGTTTAGAGGTTCTTGCTGTTGTAGGTAGAAGTTGAAATTTGGTTCTGGAAAGCTTGGTATGTAGGTGTTGTAAGGGATTTGGTTAGCATAGTTGAACGGACTGTAGCCTGGATTGTTGAACACGTTGAAGTATGGATGACAGAGAGTGCATGTTGAGTATACAGCTAGGAAGAATAGAACCCTCTGAAATGAAGAAAAAAAAATTAATCAGACAAACAGATAGACCTCTCAAATTTGTGTCTAAAAGAAAAAAACTTTGTTGAAGATATTTTGAGATTCATTTTTGAATAAGAAATGTATTTCTCAATTTCTCATTTATTTGAGCAGTTTTTCTGCTCTACGTAATTCAGATCTTGGTTTAATTCAGATACTTTTGTTGCATTCGAAACAATCACTTTTGAAAAAACAGTGGAACCTATAACGAAAGCGCTAAATCAGCCAAAAAATTCGTTATAAAGAAATTTCGTTATTCAGAAAATTTGTTTCTATAGTCAGCAATGTCGCGGTCAACTTCACTGATGAATTTAAGTTTAACAGTCAAACTTAAGCACTTGCTTTTAGACATTTTCGCACAACTTTTCACACTAGCGTAATGGTTAGATTGAAACCAAACAGCCAGGGGTGTATTTAAAATTGTTTCAGAAGGATCTCTCTGCCGGTAATGATTTAGTTTAAGGTCGGGATTTATCACGTACGCCCGGAAAAATTCGGAAAAACCCACCCTTATACCTTCTTACCATTCAAAGAGTGATGTTCTTTGAATATTTCGTTATAGAGAGAATTTACTTCGTTTTAGAGGTGTTTTTAACATGGAATTTGGATTCAAGGTGCAACATCTTGTGCAAAATTCGTTATACAGACGTTCGTTATAGAGAAGTTCTTCTGTAACTGTAAGTTTAAAATATCCCAGTGGCGTACCACTTCTGTAGTAAGTTTTTAAATAACACCACGTATCTTGAAAACAATGCAAATTTCCGGACCTACATTTATGGGAACCTTTTTTTTCATAAAATGATCAGAAGAATCCCCCCTTAAGTTTTTCGGTGTTTTTCAGATAACACAATGAGTAAAAGAATAACGTCTCCTAATAGATTATACCACGTATCAATAATAATAGCTATTATTCTCGAGAAAAATTCAGAAAATGGCGGTTGGGAGTTATAGCTATTATTTTTTGTATATCTTAATTACTTAAATGAAAATACTTTTGCAGCATTTGAACTATCACTTTTGAAAATTTGTGCTATATATGTTTCAATATTGCTGTCTCAATGGGATGTATAGGAAATTTCTGTACGGGAAGAGGGAACAATGAATTCAGCGTTGTTCAATATTCCCGGGCGGTAATAATGAATCTTGTTCAAGTTGGCCAACATTGTAGAGAACCGCTCCATAAATGTAATGTAATTTCAAAAAATATGAAATTTAAAAATTGAAAACCACTTTAACCACAGATTCCTAAAATTTGCGCAAAAACAAATAAAAGCAAGGCTGTCTTCGATGAATCGCTTCCGCATATTTGTAGGCATATAGTTCATCGAGAGCGAGGTCATTAACGAAACCACAGAAAAGTTGATACCTGTCCGGTTTAGCACTTACGCCCATATATCATCAAAAACCAGATTTGGGATTGTACGCGCGCTAAAAATAAAAATTAAAAAACATCCATTACTCACGAGCATCTATTAAATGTCAATTTGCGTGAAAAGGAAGAGGTTATAATTATCTTGTTCAATATCAGATTGCAGGATTATAATTAAAAATTCTGCTATCAAATGGCACCGAACCTTTATCTCGTATTGGCCGATACGTGGAATGCGTAATTTATATAGGATCTGAAAATTTATTCAACCTGGATCCACTTTGATGCTTGCCTTCCTGGTGTATAGCTGTTGGTGAGGTAGCTGACTTCGCACATTAATGGTAAAATTGGTCTGATTTTTGCGTGAAGGTTCATTTGGATGATACCAGTTTTTTGTTACTTCAAGTACAATAATGGTCCCAAGGGAAATATGAAACATTAAGTCATATTTTACTAAAGATAGTATATTATGCAAATTTTCACCTAATACATCAGAAAAAAGTCATTTGGAGCTTCTATCAAGAATTTCTTGATCTGCTCCCGGGACAACACTGCTGATTTTTGGGAACGTATCCTTTATTTTTGTTCTTAACAATAATTGCTTCCTCTTCATCGAATAATTTCACATTCGTTTTTTCCTTCAAATGTAGCATGGACCTCAACATAGATAATTTTTGCCATAACGTGTTGGTGAATATTTTTGCGACTGGAGATCGAATGAATTAATCATACATTGAAATAACAAAAATCAGAGCAACATACCAAATCTTCAAAATATGCTAAAAAATATTTTCGCTGACACCGTCCACCACCGTTCCACTTCTGAAAGCCTACATACTCTTTACTATAATATTATTATATTATACAGGCAGCTTTAGATTTGGCCGGAATCAAAAATTCACGGGCCTTCGCCGCTTGAGTTTCGACGTATAGTCCGTTCACAAAAGGTTGAGCCGTCGGTTGGCCATGGAAATTTGGCATATTCCACTGTTTATATTAAAATTTTAGGTTATGTTGTTTATTTTCTTGTCAGATTGATAAGCAATGTTGTCAATGTTGCATAGAGTTCTCTGATAACTCGCAAGCTCGTCGAACGTGGCTGGCTACATTCGGCAACGTTGATTTTCTTTACGTTATGACAGCGAATACTGCCAACTTCAGAGAAATAAACAAACGCCTACTACGCGCTCAAACTTTCGTGAACGGACTATAGTTCGACATTATTTCAATAATTTTATTTCTGACACGACGTCAAAATAAAACCAGTCAACCATGATTCTCACAAACACGGCCCATAGCAACGTCAAAAATCCAATTAATTCAAAAATTTACAATCTAATATTAATTTTTCCATTTTAGGAACGATATTGTTTCAATCAGAAAAAAACTATTGATTACAACACGATAAATATGAATACATTTCCCGCGGTTGCCTATACATCTCTCGGGCTTCGCCCTCGGGATGTAACTAGGTCAACCTCGGGAAATATACTATTCATATTTCTCTAGTTGAAATAATAGTTATTTCACGTTCTAGTAGCGTTCACATAACTTTCATAGGGCATTCTCCTTGCAATATAGTAAACCTCCCGAATTTTAAAATTTAAAGTATACTTTTTCTCTTCATTTATTGTTATAAACATTTCTCAGATATTTCGAGTCGTCTATCATGTGAATTATTCTCCTGACAATGTGAACCGTCGCGTCGGTAAAAGCTCTTGATCTCACCTTAGCTGGCTAATAACGAATTTTGATTTATGATAATCAACCTATAAGTAATGCTACCGTCGTCTAGATTATTAAAATGTCAATTCTTCAGGATAAAGTTCATTCATATGAAAAGCAGGTAGTCGAATTCATCCAATGTGAACGAACCTGTTGGTCTTCTCACGTCGAAGCTGAGTGTCAGGTCTGCTTTTCACGAAAAAATTTCCCACATATTGGTCCGTATAAGGTTCACGCTGTCCACATAAGAGTTTTACGTGACACCGCTACTAGACATCGAAAAAAGACGCGAAAAACCTCGACCTTTTATGATAATCAGCTGAAACGAGTTCCTTGCTCTCATAGCCGATAAATTAGTTATGTTTTTAATCGAAATTCATTTAAAATGCACGCGAAATATGTGACAGTGAAACATACTAAAGGTGGAATTCTTTATAGATTATTAATAAGAGTCTCTCAAGAAAGCATCTGGTGCTGACAGAATAATCTGTTTCCTAACTGAGATAATTTATTGCGAATATTATTTTGGGCCGGTTGATTTTCTGTGGGTCATATTTCATATTATGGACCGGAATCTGGGTTTCATCTTGAAATATTTAAACATATACAGGGTTGGGCGTACAGCTCTGTCGAATTCCTTTACTTCTATACGTTTTTGAAGCACCTTGATGTCCTGAGTACTGTGTCTGCAAACACCAATCGGATTTGGTGTTTAGTGCAGGGTGTTTTTTTACATTTTTTTAAGTTGGTTTATTGCTTTTCAATTCAAAGTTAAGAAGAATACTCGCAAACACTGCAGTAGTTTTTCAAAACGATAAGCGTCAAGCTATCATTCATATATTCAAGATGAAATTGATCGGAATAATGAATTTTGTGATAAAAAAAATGTGGGAAAGCAATGAAAAGAAGTCAGAAGATTTGCGCTCTTTTCCATTTTGTGGAATGAAAACTCAAATTTGATCATATTGGGCTAATTCTACTCATTTATCAATGCAACTTTTTTGTGCAGATTTATCAGAAATTCTTGTATCTAATCCAAAATTTTTCGTTGTTCTGTTCGTGAGATTTTGTATTTGATACATTTATTTTGGAGAGAATTTTATGTTTATTTGCAATATTAGACATAAAAATTCTCGATATCTGAACTACCTACTGAGTTAAATATTTTTATAGATCCATAAACATTCTCTTGTAACAGGAAAGACTATAAGTAGTTTGAAGAACATTTTCCGTCCATAACCTGTTTCAATGTTAATATCCGTTACAGGCGATATTATGGAATGCTTCGGCATAAATGATTTGGAGATAATTTTAATTGTACATTAAATATTTAATTTATTGAGATGTCTACTTGATAGAAAACAAATTGGCGTTGATTATAATATAGCGGAATCTTATCTTTCAGTGTACAGGGTGAGTCTTGGCTTCGAAATCTACACTTTTATTTGACTGTTTACAGATATTGCTCAGCTGAAAAGTTATGAGCTATTATTTTTTTTTGAATTGGGCAGAAAACATTTGAATTCATGTCAAGGGCGGATATAGCTTTTTTCATGGGGGTGTAGTAATGATTCAAGATCGATAAATCAGGTTCAAAACATGAAAAAAATTTAATCAAAATATTTTTGAGGATAATATAATAAGAAAAAATAGTAGTAAAGTAATAGTAGTAAAAAAACAAACAAATGAAAATATGTGCACCACGTTTCGTAACATTTTCTAAGGTTTTCGATATTCATGGGGGAGTAATTACCCCCATTACCCCCCACCCCCCCCGTAAATCCGCCCTTGATTCATGTTCATGTAAGACTATTCCAAAATAAGTCAACACTCTAATAAGTGTTGATTTGTAATTGTCGGAGGATTATCGCTTGAAAAAATCATTAAAAGAGGTTCTTATTCTGTGTTCCTAGCCAATGACATCTTTGATACCTATTATACAACAATAGATCAATCCACTTTACGCCCCTCTGAATTTTATTCAGGTCATCGATATCGAATTCGCAATGACTATCAATTTGAACAAACAATTGATGGGAAAACAATGTGTACCATACAGGGTGTTCCAAATTTGGGGGTATGAATTTTGTAATAATTATACAAATTTATCTTATCTTTAGGATATGAATTAGGTATCTTTACAGATCGGTATAAAAAACTATATGAACTGGAGATGAATCTATTCACTACAGCTCACTAACCGGATTTTTGAGATAATTTAGATATTACGGAACATTTCGTGATAATTTTTCACAATTTTCTCTTCGAAATTAATAGGATAACACCTCAAAAATGAATAAAGTTTAGAATAACAACAAAGCTTCTTTTCAATTTTTTAAAAACCGTGGCCCAACAATACCGAATTTGAAAAAAAACAAAACGAAAATTCACTATAAATCATCAATAGAAAAGGTATCTATTTAACTATTAGATGAAACGAAAAAAATTGAAAAAGAATGCATAACTATCAAATCCGTTAAAATCGCTTGATGTTCACAACTTGAGAATTGAAGCTACAAAAAATGTTTCTGACACTTTATTCTTTAGCAGAATGCACCAAAAAGTGCTTTTGAAATATTGCGTAACTTGAGAAAAATATTATCGATAAACGCCCAAGTTTCCTTCGAAAATTTGAAATAAACCGGAGGGAAAAATATAACATAATTTTATTATGGAATAATGAGTACAGAAATGAAAAATCACAATATAATTTCTCATGAGCATCACCAAAAAATGTTACTCATTTCGCGTTTCTAGTCAATGACATCTTCAACACCTTTACGCCCATCTACATGTGTTCATGTCACCGTTGTTTAAAATAAATATTAATGATGGTACTCACTATTTCGATCATGTTGACAATAGTTTTCGAGTAGAGGCGAACCACCACACTGGGACCGCAAAAGTTGCTACGGTCAAAGCAGATCGACTAAATAACAGGTCTTCAGATGCCTCAATATATACGAATAATGAAGAAAATGGAATAAGCATGGTCAGGAGCAGGGAAGAAGGAGCGACACTCGTACGGATGCATCAGCACCAGGCGAGGCAAAGGAGCAGGAAAACGGATTTGGGAGAGGTTCACGTATTTTTAAAAAAAAAAGGCGTTTGAACGCAGTAGTCATATAGTTATAAAAAATTTCAAGATTTGGGTAGGTGTGATTTTCACACAGATCATAAAAGTTTTTGTGGTAGTTTTAACGATTTTGTTTTTACTTCAAGTGGCGGAAAAATACATTTACATTTCATTTGGTTTCATAAAAAAAATAGTCAGCTCTGGCCACAGAGGTTTAACACATTCCACTCTGTATGATGAATAATAATGATAGTCTTTATTCGTATGTTAAAAATTACATTTATCTTCAATACAAGGCGAAGTCTAGCGTAATTCGATACTCAACCCTTCAAAATTCATAATTGTATATATAACATAATAATATTAGGTTATTAAAGACTAATGGTCAAGATATTTTAACGCGTTCGCTCCGCTAACGCATTAATATTTCAAGACGCTCGATTAATAACCGAGCTGATTACAAGATTTTTCCGACGATCTCAATATGAATTGTGTATGAATTCTTGATTGAAAGACATTCCCATTTTGCACAAGACTTACATTTGACATAATAAAATTTCTATGTATCTATGATCTAGTCGAGTTTTGACATTTCTCGTAGTGCTTCTGACTACTTTGTGAACGGTTGCCATGAGGATTGCACATTGAAATAGCTCAAATTGAGCATAAAAATGAGTCGTTAATGATCAATTTTGTACACATTAGGACCAGCTTTTATTTCGAAGTCGGCGGAAATAGTTATTCAATAAACTAGGTTATTAATGACAGCGACTAATGGTCAAGATATTTTAATGCGTGAGCGGAGCGAACGCGTTAATAGTTCGAGACCATTAGTCGCTCGATTAATAACCGAGTTTATTACAAGATTTTTCCGACGATCTCAACATGAATAGTGTATAAGTTCTTGATTAAAATACATTCTCAATTCGCACAAGACATACATTTGACGTAAAGGAATTTCTATGTTTCTATGTTCCAGTAGAGTTTTGACATTTCTCGTAGTGCTGCTGAATACTTTGTGTACGGTTGCCATGAGGATTGCACACTAAAATGGCTAAAAAAATTGAGCATTAAAATGGGTCCTTAATGCTCAATTTCGTACACCTTTTATTTCGAGGTCGGCGGAAAAATACATTGATACATTCATGGCTAAATACTCTATAGAGCATTGACACATTCCACTCTGTATGATGAAAATTTTTAAGTTTAGTATCATTTTCTTTTTGGGTAACCGAGCAGGGTTGTCTATTTCACATGAAAATCGTGGTGACAACAAATTCCAATTTCCATTTCAATTTGGAAGTTCTAAAATTCATTCAAGTATTTTGTTAATGATTCCTACATATTTGCCGGTTATATTTTTTATGTATGTGAATTGTTTTTCAGCTAGGAAAACGTGAAAGGGCATTAAACATTTCTACGTATGCTACAAGAGAAGAGAGATTGAAAATCTTAGAAGGACATGAACAATCTGTGACCTGTGTATAAAATGTATTGAGTTTGGAATTGTCCGAAAATTAGGCTGAAGTATTTATATTGGAGCGGTTTTTTCTACTGAACCAATTTTTTTATGCTTATTAAAAAAACAGTCAAAAAACAGAGAAAAAATGTAAAAACCAGAATAACAATTAAAAAAACCTAGAAAATGAGTTGTTACGATTTCAATTCACTCCCAACTATTGATCAATTTATATTTCGATATTCGATGATTGAAAAACAATTTTTCTCTAAAACTACGTGGAACTATTCCAATGAATGAATCAATATTTATTTGGCAATATTACACCATTAAAGGACACTTGATGTATACACAGTCCAAATGTCACTGAAATATGTGAAAAGTTTCCGACATATCAAATATTTCGATACAGTATTTTCAGTGATACCAAATTTACGCTTTGAATCATAAAAATATGGTTCAAAAAAGTGAAAATCATCACTGAACTTCCATCTTTCTCTAATACTTTCCTTATTTTCGGACCACGGTAGGTATATAAAGTCGCACCAGGTAGGTATATTTTTTTCCATTTTTTTTTCCGAAAATAAATGTCATTTTATTCATTAACATAAAAACATTTCGTCCTTGCACGTGAAATTCTCTGACCGATATTTCCCATAACCGTCTCATACGCTCATTATGAATTCGTTAAGATTCTTTTGATTATGCTAAGTTATTCGAAAATCAGATAATTTGGATAAAAAACACTATCAATGATGTAGTTTTGTTGCAAATTATGGGACTAATGGGCTCCAGGCCATTCTTGAATCTACAGGAAGTGGTTGAAGTATTATATTCAAACATTTTTTTTGGATAATAGTAGATTGATAGACTAGCGAATGAATGTTGAAAAATCGTCAATTTTTTTCATTAATCAATACTAAATTTTATAGCGGAGGTTCTTATATGCTGATTTCAATTTTCTTTCATTTTCCTTAGGTCCTTGTTCAAGGAAACAGTGTGGTGTAGGTTGTTCTAATATCTGTGATTTTCGAGTTGAAGAATCTGAGTTTTTTCTGTCTAATTCGTAAACACTATAAATACTGGATGTATGAGTTCGTTGGTTACCCAATTCGCTACAATATACCGACAGTTTCGATCTTTTGAAATTTAATTTTTCGAATGTTGTCAAAATGTAAATGCAATCGGATTGAAGATTTCTCAGCATGTACCTGGTACAAATTGAGAATTTGACAGCAGAATCCTACTTAGAGATTGTTAAACTACCGCTAAGAAAATTGATTTTTACCATTTTAAATCTTGCTCGAACGTAAATATTTATATTTTTTTCAATTCTGTTGTAAGTTCCTTTTTCATCGAACCTTGTCCAGCCAAATATCGTAAAGATATCTCAATTCCACTAAGATTTTCATGAATATAATATACTTCAGTTTTCAAGAAATAAATCAACGAAAAACTCAGAAGGTTCGGAATATGATCGATTATATCGTTAGACTAAGTATATTGGGATATATTCTAAGATTATACCACAACAAATATTCTTTGGAAACATAGTAATAAGTATTTCCCAAATAACCAGTTTTATTTGAGGTTCAAGAAGTTCAGACCCTCCTTATTTGATATATACCGAAATTGGAAAACCTGATGGCATTGGTCGCTACTGATTATAAATGATTTGTCTTCAAGCCAGTTGATTGCAATTCAAATGCAGTCGTCTCTTGCGTACGATGCATTTTTTTCCGACAATTCCGTCATTTCAACGAATTCTTATACGAGAGTACCTGAGAACCTTGCCCTATAACTTCTGCAGCATTTTTCTTCACACTTCTCCAACCCGGATATTGATATTGGGAGGAGACAGACTCCTGATACATTCTGAAAACTATTAAATGTTGTTTGTTTTTTCACTGTTTAAATTTACATAAGAAATCGAAGAAAGAATAATCAGGTTATTATCATTAGTGCAGCATCTTGAATGATTTTTATGTCAATCTCGAAATAAAAGGTGATTTTAACGTGTACGAAATTGATCATTAATGACCCATTTTAATGCTCAATTATGCTATTTTGATGTGCAATCCTCATGGCAACTGTTCACAAAGTATTCAGAAGCACTACGAGAAATGTCAAAACGAGGGTCTCTCACTGGGGAAATTTGGTGTACACTTACGAGGAACTGAGGGGGAAATGAGGGGAATTGAAAGGCATTGAGGGGAAATGAGAGGAATTGAGAGGCAATGAGAGGAAATGAAAGGAATTGAGGGGCAATGAGAGGTAATGAGGGGAAATGTGGAGGCAATGAGGGGAAGTGAAAGGAGATTATGAGAAATTAACAGGTAATGGGGTGTACTTTCCATTTATTTCCACTATCTTTTTATTAAACATCCCAAAATAAGAAACAAGAATACCTAATAAACGTAAATAATGAGTGAATTTATTCAAATAAGAGATACGTGAAGACAGAACAGTGACAACCTCTACGCATGCGCACGCGTCTCGGCACGCGTCGACTGCATGATATAACCCTCGATCTGGATATAACCTAAAAACTTAACTGAAGTACTGGCGCCGAAACTGGCGCAAGAAGTTTACGGAATAACCAAAGAAATATATTCAAAAGGTTCAGTGCATTGTGCATTCGAGGGTGCAAAAAATAAAATATTGAAAGGTAAGTAGAATCAGTTTCTTGTTAAGTTCATTCGAAATATTGAAAACCTCCCTATTTTCTACTCATAAAAAAGATCGTTTTTAGTTACAATTTCCGCTCTTTATTTCGGGGCTATCCCGGTGATACTAAAAAGATTTTGGACTACCTTATAATTTTGTTCGGTTTTTTGTACAGTATTTTCGATACTTCCCAAATATTTTCATTTTCAATTATATTTTCATTTCTGAGGAGGAGCGTACTGAAGAAACCATAATCCTTCCTCCATAATACTATTGTAAAGGAGATTTGCATGTCGACCTCTTTACAGGGTGATCCAAATTCGATGCTCATTGAGAGCATCTCGAGAACTCTAAGGGTTAGAGTAAAAATGTTCAAAGACTCCCGATCTCTTTTTTAATAATAAATAATCGAGACGCAGATCCTCGATATCTTGATTCGTTCTCAAACAACAGGGCGTTTCTGAAAATTCAGTATTACAAATATTTCTCTATATCTCGTTTTATATTGGGGACATACCTGAAGTTCTAAAAAGTTTTGTTTTTTTATGGCCTATACAGGGTGTCTCAAGTTCGAGTGCCTATTAAACGTTTCTTGAGAACTAGACATATTTGAAATCTGAAAATTGGGATTATGATATTGTTCGAAGTTCTCTACAGAGCTAAAATATTTTCGAAGCCCAAAAACTTCCGGTTATACAGGGAGTGAAAATAAATTCGACGAAAAATTTTTTTTTCAAATTTTCCATTCCTGGTATGATCGAGTATTCAATAGTGAATACATTTCTGTTAAAACCATTGTATTAAATCGAATAGTTTTCAAAATATCCAAAAAAGACTGGAAAAAAAGTCAAATATGTTCAGTCAGTAATATGTTCATTATTCTTATTTTAAATATCCTGAGCGTAAACCGTTTCTACAACATCGAATAGGAAGGATGTGAAAAGGTCATGATCTTTTGGATTTCAAAAATATCATCACATGGTGTTTCAAATTTTGTGTTGAAAATGGTGATATTAAATTGGCCATAACTTCTGTTTTTCAAATTAAAACCCTATTTTTTTATAATTGTGTTGGATTCTGCGGTCAAAAATAATGATAATTTTTTCGTCGAATTTATTTTCACTCCCTGTATAACCGGAAGTTTTTGGGCTTCAAAAATATTTTAGCTCTGTAGAGAACTTCGAACAATATCATAATCCCAATTTTCAGGTTTCAAATATGACTAGTTCTCCAGAAACGTCTAATAGGCACTCGAACTTGAGACACCCTGTATGCTGCTTTCATCTGATACGAAAATATTGTCACCGTTAAAGAGAAATGTTTGCATTCTTTATGCTGGGCATATTCATCATTTTCTTACCAGTTTTTTCGAAATGTAATTTTTCAGAGATTTCGCTTTTTTCGACATTTATTTTTTTTTGTGAGAGGTGTATAGTTGTGTATAACTGTTATCACCCGATCTTAATACGGAAGAAAGAATTAGATATTATAATTCAAATAATCAAATCAAAGAATAACTGCATATGTTGAATCCATTAAATTCTATGTTCTTTGAATATTTCACATGTAGGATAGTTTCAAACTCCATATTTGTAACAGAGTATTAGAACCTCTTGTGCGCTCATTGAATAATAAATCATTTTCAAGTTAGACCATTTTTCACCTAAGTAAAATATAAATTTCTTGAAGGAATTTTCATTTTCAGATGGATATATTCCAATGGATAGAAGAGGAAAAAAAAGTTGAAATTCCTTCATATTTGAAAAACTTGCTCAAAGCATCAGGTTATGATAACAGACTTGTATTGAGTAAAATATCGGAAAAAGATTTTGAAAAAATTGAAAAATTTGCTTCAACCAAACTGTTAGCAATCACTGCTCCACATGAATATATACAATTTTATGGGCCTTTTTTCACAAAAAACCATCGGAGTTCGAGATAGTAGACGGTCACAAAAATCTTATCCTCGAAATAAAAGAAATACTGATACAAGGCCAAATAACAAAACATGACAAAAATACCATGACAGATAAATATGATGAAAACGAAAGACAAGACCTAGAGCAAGGTAAATTGAAAATCGGTTCCGAGAACGAAATTCAAATAAGTGGTTCAAGCTCTAATAAAAGAATGGAGAGCATAAACAAAAATGAAGAGATATCTCTTATCAGCAGACAAGCAAAAAAATTTCTCAAAGACAAATATAAAACAGAGTTCGTATCCCGTAATTATGAAAATGCATGGAACGAAATGTGTTTCCGAACAACTTTGAATACAGGGAATAATTTAATATGCGACATTACCTGTTTCTGTAATGAAAGGATCAAAGTTAGTAAACTATCAAAATCTATAAATCATAAGCCTAGATGGATCCTATCCAATTTTTATGCGCATTTTGAAAAGAAGCATATCAAGAAGACTATGGAGACAGGATCATCCGAAAAATCATCGGAATATGGAAGTATGAATGAAGTCAGCCAACCCCGAGGTCAGCCCAAAATAACGAAATTTTTTAATTCAGATACAATCGAAATGCAAAATATCACACCAGAGACCTCAAATCGAGCATCCAATAGTGTTACGGAAAAACGCATCAATATTTTGCAATCAATCATTTTGAAACAACCTGATGACCAACCTCGATTGAAAGAATTAGTATTGTGCGAAAATCGCGACGAAAAGCTCAAATCTACAAAAACCGGGGCCAAAACATCATCCACTTCAATAGGAATATTGCATAACGAATTTTTAAACTCCGCAACCAATACATCGGAAAATATCCTTCATGAATCAAGTAATAAAAACGTTATTAACGAAGAACCGAGTGAGGAACCCATTTTTTCCAGTTCGAAGTGGTCTACGCAGAAATATTCCCGGTCAGAGAGAAAAAGAAGACTGCAAGAGAAAAAAACAAGAGAATCAAACACTAATTACAGATTTTATAACAGTATCGTCTAAAATAGCGAACGAGTTGAACAAAAACGAAGACATTTGCAATGTATTCAATGAAACTCTTTCCAATTTTTTTGATGAAAGGGAATTGGCACATACAATTACAAAAAATGAGTTCCTGCAAACCCTGATACAAATTTCTTGTAGAAATGTTGGATCATCTAGGCGTAATAGTTTTGAAGAAAATTTCAAAAAATTTGCTCTGTTTCTATTTTACTCGGGTGGTAAATTCCTCTATGAGACACTATTGGCAAATTTGAAAGATATTTTACCTTCTTTGTCCACACTCTACAGGTATCGGGCTGAAAATAAATTTACAACTCAAGAAGGAGTTTTTAACTTTGCTGGTTTGAATAATTTTCTTGAACAGAGGCAGTTGCCTAAATACGTATGGATATCTGAAGATGCTACAAGGATAACGAGCAAAATTGAATACAACTCAATGAACAACAAAGTGATGGGTTTCGCATTGCCTTTGAAAAACGGATTACCGCAAACCGATACATTTTTGGCAACTTCTGCAAAATCCATAGAAAATTATTTTCAAATAGGCAAACGAGCCGATTTTGCGTACGTAATGATGGCACAACCTTTGAATCACGCATCGCCACCATTCTGCTTATCAATTTTTGTACTGATAATACATTCACTGCCGAGGATGTGCGAAAAAGATGGAAACACGTAATTTCTGAGGCTGATAAGTTCGGAATAAAAATTCTTGGTTTTTCGTCTGATGGAGACTCTAGATTGTTAAAAGCAATGAAAATCGAATCGAATTTTAGCAAGGAGCCTTCACTTCACGACTGGTTTTATTTAAACATAGATGATAATGATTTATGTTACATGCAGGACGGTGTACACATCATAACAAAATTAAAAACACGGTTTTTGAAAAATAATGTTATATTACCAATAGGATCTTTTTTCGCGAAAGCTGCGCACCTACATAAGCTCATAGATGAATTTGATAAAGGTCAACATTTTCTAACCAAATCTGATCTGCTTTCGGAAGATAAGATGAACTATGAGAGTGCGTTCAAAATGTGTCAAGAAAATGTTTTAAATCTTTTAGCAAATGAAGTTGATGATAGTCCGGCCACATTGTTGTATTTGAAAATCATGCAGTACATAATAGATTCACTAATTGATAAAAAAACTGATTTAAAAACAAGAGTTTACAAAATTTGGTACGTTATTTTTTTTCTAAGATCTTGGAGAACCTGGATTAAAAATAGTCAAGTATATTCTGTGCAAGATAATTTTATAACCAGCAATTGCTATTCTTGCATTGAGATAAATGGACATATGATAATAAAATTGATTAAAATTTTTCAAAAAAATGATCTAGATCCCGAATTGCTTTGTATATGGCTAATGAATAGTCAGCCATGTGAGAGCTTATTTAGAGCAGCAAGATCCTTGACTACCACATACTCTACAGTGATTAATTTTACTATAAAAACAGTTTATAGACAGAATAGAAAGAATAACATTTGTCAATAGCGTAGTCGAAGATTTGAAAACCAATTTTGTTTTTCCACGGGAACAAAAAAAAAGAGGAAAGGCAGACTATCATAAGGTAATATATGAAGAAATATATTTATTAGATACGGAATGTGTCGTAAGAGAAGCTCTCAGTGTCGCTCTAAATGATATGAAAAAAGTAGGAATAGATCTCTCAGTTGAAGAAATAATAACTGGTTTGAACATTGATCCTAGAAATTCAAACATAGAAAGTCAAGAGGCTGAAGACAGTTTAGATACAGAAAATCACGATAATATAAACCCAGACATAAGTAGATGTTTTGATGAAAATGCTATGAACTTTTTGAGACTAGATATTGAATTGGAAGAAAATGAGAATAAAATTGAAAGAGAAATAGATCTGAAAGACTTTTCTTCCTCGAAACGTAATCCATCCAAGGACAGTCCCTATTTGAAAGTTGAACTACCAGATAAAAGTATAAAGGTGTTGAAAAAATCTTCATATATCTGGCTGTTAGATGAAGGAAAAGGAAATGTAAGTACTGACAGAATAAGAAGATTTCATGTTAAACGGAAGGGACCTCTAATGAAACCAATTAAAAAAAAAATCCTGAGAACTTCATCATCTCAAAGTAGAAAATAAATGTTATGTTATTAAAAAGTATATTCATGAGCTTTAAGAGTATAGCTATTTATTTTGTATGTTATTGTTATTAAATTTTTTTCAATCAATTGTTTTTTGCATATCCTTGATAAACATCCGTCGACGTCTTATTTAATGTATTTTTAACCTATTTTTCATAACCTCATTATATAATGTATAAATTAGGAGGCAATGAGGGGAAATGAGGAGGCAATGAGGGGAATTAGGAGGCAATGAGGGGAATTAGGAGGCAATGAGGGGAAATGAGGAGGCAATGAAAGGAAATGAAGGGTAATTTTAGGGAAATGGGAGGAATTAAGGGAAATCAATGGGGTAATGAGGAAATTTTTCTCGAAGGGGAAATTTGGTGTACGAAATTTAGTCAGTGAGAGACCCCTCGTGTCAAAACTCTACTAGAACAGATACATAGAAATTTTGTTATGTCAAATGTAAGTCTCGTGCAAAATGAGAATGTATTCAAATCAAAAATTCATACACAATTCATATTGAGATCGTCGGCAGAATCTTGTAATCAAATTGGTTATTAATCGATCGATTAATGGTCTCGAACTATTAAATATCTGACCATTAGTCGCTGTCTCTAATAACCTAGTTGATTAAATAACTATTTATGTCTTTAAGCTAGAATGATGGAACTGAAATAGAAAACATTTTCAACAATGACAGAACACCAACTTCTTGATTCCATTCCGATGAAAAATAAAATTATGAAGTGTGCTATGTGAATGTAATCGTTATTTCATATTGGGAATGAAATTAATATACAAGGTATAAGTATAAAAAAACATTGGCAGCAATCCTTTAATTCTTCATGAAAATATCAACGAAACGTTTCCGTAGAAGGATCTTTGTCTTTTGTTTGAAAAAAAAGATTCTGCTGATATGGGACAATTTTCAGAAAACTTCATTGTAATAGTTTTGTTCGAGTTGACATATTTCCCTTCCTCTTCAACTCTGACGAAACGTCAGTGAAAGACCGTTTATGACCAGATTAAATATTCTTTTTTCAAAAAATAGAAGATGAATTATAATTGGAGGAAGTCATACATATAAATTTCGTTCAAAAATTCTATTCTTGAGAAGAAGTATTCGATCCTACCCTCTTTAATTCAACCCCTACTAAATGCTCATTTTACCATAGTTGTAACCTCTTGTACCCCTTATATAAATATGCAGGTCCGGTTTTCTTTCAAATGTTCGATGTAGATAATATGCCAACCAAAATATTTTGCAATATTAC
Organism: Propylea japonica; assembly: GCA_013421045.1. Taxonomy (NCBI): domain Eukaryota; kingdom Metazoa; phylum Arthropoda; class Insecta; order Coleoptera; family Coccinellidae; genus Propylea; species Propylea japonica. Next base: position 107,071,778 of record CM024240.1, on the reverse strand, counting down.
TTCTACTAATTTGTTTAATTATTTGACAAATCAGTTCATACCACCAAAGAAGTTTCAAAGGTTCTATCAACGCAATTTCCACAAATTTTTGCGTACCTACTGCTCTGAATTTGTAATGAACATTTTACTGCAAAATTTCAATTTCTGATTATGCAATCCTCTTGAAATTCAGTATGAAAATCGTCACCCTCAAAAATGAACTCGAATCAGATGTTATGTTGTGGAAATATAAGAATTTTTAGTTTTAATATTCCTTTTGATATTTCTATGGTTCTGTTGATACTATGGCCACAAAATTTCATTCGAGGCTACTTTTATGAGTATTTTGCATGTGGCTTCAACATTTCATTTCGATTGGATTCGTTTTGTCTGAGATATTGAGGAACAGAAATTTAGAATGGCCATATTTTTTGGAAAACCTTGTGCGATTTTCCTAGTTAACAACCCTGAAAATTTGCAGTCTTTATAGGACAATCCTTTCGATATAACACTCCTTCAAGTAGAGCGAGCACTCAAAGATCGAACCCTTATGTAATGTATACTAGATTTCAGTTCTATACACCCCTGCTTAAATAATCTCCCCAGCAGGTCTGGGTCCACTGAATTTGGATTTAATTATAATGCGATTTATTAAAATACGAGTGGTGCAAGCTGCAATATCTTCTATAGAGGGATTAAAAGTTTGTTTACTTTTGGATTTTTGAAATCTCGCTCCATTTAGCAATTTGCACAATATCTTCATCAATTCGTATTAAGTTGACGAAAGCCAAGTGTGCAAATTTTGAAAGTGCTAATGATCGAATCGAAAGGGGAAAAAAGTGTAGATTTGATAATAATCGATTGAAAAGTTTTTTGTCCGCAAAATTCGAAGCTTTTAATGATCGCTGGAAGGTGTATGTAATAAATGAGAACAAACTGAGAGTTATATCTTTTGAATTGAGAGTTAACAAAATACAATACATGAAACAAAAAACTCCCTAGCTGAGGTTGGTGCAAAACGGGGTACCATACTATTCTGGCATATGATACCAGAGCACGGGGAAAAACCTCAGTAGAAAAAACCCTGTCTCACCATTTTTACAAAATTGAAACTCAAAAACTATTCCAATAAATACCTTCAATATTTAGATACAAAATACTTAATTCATGCTCTTGGGCCAGGAGGGTGTTTTAAACCAGGTCTGGCATTCCAAGTGATGATTTTTCGAATCTCCTGTTCTTCTGAGACCGCTACAGGACCCTATTGCAGGGTAATCATCTCCCATAGATTTAAATAGTGGTATCTCATCCTAAATATCGATTTCAATTTGTAAATAATGATAAAAAAACGTGTGACAAACTGGGAGTTAAGAAAAACACATACATCAGGTTATGGGAATCATAAAAGGAGATCACAGAACACATAGTGTGTCCATACAGTGTGCCAAAAAAGTAACTCGCCAATAATTCTTGAACGAAGAATTATCAAGGAGAATCCTAGCACCCGTCGATTTTTAATTTCATAAGAAATTTATCCTTTCCTTTTTTGAATTTGATATTTATTACCTCATGCTATGGAACATATGATGAAATGGAATGAACAGTGATCATAACTGATTGTAAGTTTTTATTTTTTCCGAGAAAAGTGTCGACTATATCGAAATTTTGCAGCAAATTTTTCTCCAGAATGAATGGGAAATCATAAGGGAATTTCATTTTTCGAAAATCTATCCCACGAAAACATTTTTGAACGAAAATCGTAGGGGGTTGTTATTTTCAACCCCTAATAAACAAGTTATGAGATCTAAAAAAAAATGTGTGAGTAACATCTACTTAGTGTTTCATTTTATGTATAGTTTTTGACTCAGTATTTTTTAGGACTCCAAAAAAATTAAAAACTGTCAACTCGTCATCGCCTTCCAAAGGCTGTATCTTGGAAGGAGAGTCATTTTCGAAAAAAAATTATTTGAACTACCCCTGCTATTTTCATCGAGGAATCCTCTCCCAGAGTCTCTCGCATTTTTTTACAAGCACCCTGTATATTTCCATTCCAAAAAAATAAGTAGAGAGTTGCAGAGCGTAGCGAGTGAGAAATATCAAATTCAAAATTCAGGAAAGCATAAGATAAATTATTACTATCGAGATTAAAAATCTACCGGTGCAAAAAATGTACATCATCCGCATGTCTGCATAGAACAACCGTTGGTATTTTCTGGAGAAGATTCTCAAGTTAGCAAATGCAGACATGAAATATTGAAGTAGACATTTCATATTCAGACAAAATGTGTGGGTTTTAATCGCCAGTGCTTTATCGAATCTGAAGTGAATTTTGAGGAAACCGCTTCAGTCCTCCTAATCATAGTTAGGATCTATCTGCAAATAACAACTAATTTTTAATTACCATCTTCACAAAAATCTTGTTGCTGGTTCTGCCTGAGGGTGTATCGTCTATCTATAGATTTTTATCAATCGATGACAAATCTGCATAATCTGCGGAACACGTGCGGTTCAATATAATCAAGGATAGAGTTTTGTATAAATTGCACACAAAAGGACTTAATTACAATATACAAATCGAACTCGAGCGGTCACCAAGGCATGAAGATATCACTGCCCTTTGTGTGTTACTTGAGAGGGGGATCTACAAACACCTGTACTTTCCCGGACCTAGATCAGGACTGCCAAGCCGATGTGGTAGGGTAAGAAGGATCAGAGCTGCGTTGCCATGTCTACATGTTCATACTGAAATTTTGGGATGAATGTCTATTGGGTCACTGGCCAATTTAGGTCGGTTTATAGCCTTTCAGTTTTTTTCAATTCAATGATCGTATGATTTTAGTCGAAAATTTGACATATTAGTGAAGCATGAGAAACTTCAGGCGGTGATGCTGCATGAAAAAATAATGACATTATGCTTTATGATTTTTTCCGCAAATGCTTCGTTTTCAGAGAAACGTTGAGGTTGAAGTTTTATTTGAAAACTGACTGAAAAACACTGGAGTATTTAGGGGGGATCCAGGGGGGAAGCGAGGCCCCCTGATGTACCTCTGGCCCCCCTGAAAGATTCTAATCGAAAACTACGTATAGGTTTCACAAAAAAAACTTCTACTAAATAGGGGCCGCGGCCCCTCCTGAAAACTGAGGCAAGATACGCCTATGCTGAAAAAAATGGTACGCCACTGAGATATTTCAAACAAAGAATCGTTTTTGAATGTTTCGTTCATTTCTCGACAAAACTTCCTCCCACTTTTCTTTCATATGCGCCGTTGTTTTTATGAAAAAAATTTGAACATCCTTTCTTGTAATTGCAAATGCACGTTGAGATGTTCATTTTTTCACACAAAAACGGAAGCAGGAGAGATTTTATGTCGAAAAATTGAAGGAAGAATTAAGAAAAATGATGATAATCGATTATCGCAGACTCTACACCTACTCTGATACTTTTAAGTACTTTAGACTTCGTTTTCTTCAAGTCCAATAGAGTTCTTAAGACCATTTTGTGCTCAAAATTCGAATCATATAGACATTTGAGAAAACCAATATTGCCCTAGTAACACAGAGAGTCGAATCTGCAGAAATGTAGTAATGAACGTATGACATTATTTCCCGGTAATCTATTATGAATTTCTCCATATAAGGCAAGGGCGTTGCAACAAAGAATAATCTTTCATTTTGCACTTAAACAACTTATCTCCGAAAATCTAGTTAAAATATCAATTCATATCAGCGCTTCTAAATATTCATTATAGTGTGAAAATTGATGAAAATTAAGTTGTTGACCAATTCGCTAGAAAAAAAAGACGGAAATATTTTAACTGAAGGAATTCACCATGAAAATATTGTTTGTGTATTCTCACTGTTTCATTTTTAATATGTTCATATGTTGTTGGCACTATTTTAGAGTAAAACATTAAAAAACTCTATTTAGTTTTAATGAAAGCACACATCCACACTGATTTCATATTGATTCATCCTGTAAGCATTATTTGGGAAATAAATATTGTTTTTTAAGTTTTTGTTTGAGTGAATAAAAATTAAATTCTGAAGCATATTTGAAAAATAGGTTTACCTAACCTCACCAGGAATATCTATGTTGAATATTGTTTCCGAAGTAGGAAAAGGATTATTGAATTCTTAAAAACAACAAATACTTGCTACAGAGAGCGACCCTCACAATTCCCGGTACCTACAAAGTCAATTGCCAAAATGCGCAGTGCATCGTGTTTAGTGCGAACCGCGTAGCCCTATCTGACACGAACGAACTGAATATTTTAGTTAGAATAATATTTTAAACTCAATGATATCACCCAAAATCACTGTTTGAAAGGCAGTTATGACTTTCAGACCCTCAATGAATTAGGCATGAACAACAGTCTTGGTTCTTGGTCACTCAGGAAACGAAGGAAATGAAGAGGCTAATCCACTAGCACAAACGCCACTTACTGACTAAGAACCCTTCTGTGGTTAAGTCAAATACACCTTGTGTGAAACAGATTTGAAGAAGAAAGAAACTGAAAGAGAGGAATCTTTTGGAAATGGATCATTCCAAAATGTTCCTTCCATTCTGCAAGGTCTAAAAAGTATTTGGATTTTAGCAAGACTGAGTTGAACCTCCTCACTGATGTCTTTTTAACAGGACATTATGGCCTTGGAAAGCATATGATGGGAATTCAACAAAAACTGACGAGTGTATATTCTGTGGGAGCCGGAAAAACTTCTGTACCCTTAGTTACAGAATGCCTCACCATAGCGAGCCTGCTCAAAGAATGTCTTAACAGAAAAATTAAAGGAGTAACACAGGTCTTTAGCCTCCTTGAAGCCCTCTCAGATACTAGAGGTAGTGTGGATCTGTAACTAACTTGATGGGCGAGTTGTTGTGCAGCTGTAAAAACAGTTCTGATGGTGAACAAAATGGACCTGTCAGTAATCTTCATTCCTCAGACGCTTTATACATACTAGAGCAAGTCTAGCAAGCATATTTATCATAATCAATTTTAACGAGCTATTCGTGATTTTTGCGCCAGACACAGTTTTCTGTCTTAGCAGGGTAGTATAGCACACATACCCTACGAACAAGTGTTCAATAAACGCACATTTAAACCTCATATTTCACTTTCACCCCTTCCATAATACTCTCAGTTACCCTTATAGTAAACACCGTTCTGGCAACGCCGCAGTTCCCTTCCAGCTGTTCCAAGTTAGTTCTGCTTACACACAACAAATAGTGCTTTAATGGCTAATCAACCCCAAATCTGGGCACATCATTTCATTCAGAAAAAGTTGGGCAGCAAGTGGTTGGGAACGAGCACGTGCCAGGGAAACTGAGCACGTGACGTACTCGAATGCAAGGTGCCATGATTGGAGGACCTGAGTAGACGACAAGTGGAGGATTAATATGGGATATTATCGGGTCAATAGGTGAAGGACGGATATGATTTCTGGATATTATATGATAATAGTAAAGGGTTTTCCAATAAGTGTTGTTATTTCGATATTCAAAGAAAAATGCCATTTTTCAATATAAATGATCGGATGTTTATTTCTTTATGAAAAAGAAGCTATGCCGTTAATAGTGGAAAATAACATCAAGCAAATGACCACCACGACCACGCTTACAGGACCATATCCTGGCTGCCTATGTCCTCGATAGTCGATAGCCTCACGAATTCCATCTTTGAGGTCTTGAATCGACGCTGGGCTATTGGCGTAGACCTTCTCTTTCACGTGGCCACAAAGGAAGAAGTCGCAAGGTGTTAAATCACAAGATCTCGGTGGCCAATTGTGATCACTTCTTCGAGAAATAATACGGTCCGGAAACTTTTCCGCAAAAGATCAATGGTTTCGTTGCTTGTGTGCACGTAGCGCCGTCTCGTTGAATGTGAAGGTTGTCCAGATCAATACTATCCAATTTCGGCCATGGAATGCCTTATTCCAAAGAACGACGAGGAATGGTCAAACCTGGGTTTTCTACAACACTTTCGGCTACAGCACCAATATTCTCGGCTGTTCTTGAGCGCCGTGCACGGGTTTTATTCTTCACATCACTAACTTGTCCCAACAGCTCGAATTTTTCCACCAATTTCTTTATTGCGGTCCGACAAGGTGCTTCACGTCGACCCAAAAATGTACAAGTTTTACGAACCATCTCTGCCAAATTTTCACCATTTTATTGTGAATTTTAATAATTTCAATCTGTTATTGAAGCGTATATCGTTCCATTTTTATTATTGGCGTAGTTCCTACTTGTCAAATATCAAAAAATGACAGCTTCAAACGTGATATCTACCGAAATAGCGGGCTATTCAAATTAACCAAAGATTTTTGAAGTATTTGTGTTCGCGAATATTCAGGCTGAAAAAGTTGAAAATTCTTCAACAATTTGATGCATATGAAATAATTTTCGAAAGAAAATAAGGGCTGCTGTTAGAGAGGTCTATTGACATTTTTTTGAGTGAATGCCATACAACCACACTCCAAAGCAATAGACATAAATGATGAGGGATCTTAGAATTAATTCTCGTGAGATTTAAGTGAAGCAAGGGTTTGGTGGTTATAATAATGTGAATATAATTTCTTCGAGAAGAAGTAGGAAAGATTTTAAACCATTAGCACCATTTCAAGTCGAATTTCTCATACATGAAATTCAATGAAACGAAAACTTATGCAAACATCGATTTAATTATTTTTCTTTATTGAAGTACAAAATTTAGGTTAATATTTGGACAGTTTAAAGATGATATCAGATATCTAGCAACTGGTGACCATTATTGCCAATACACTGTGTTAACGGTTTTCGAATATGTCATACAATTCTGTTCAGCATTTTGATTTTGAAGGGGATAAATCAGAAGACTGTGCTGGAGCTCCGAAAACCCCAGGAAGGATAAACTTCTGAATTTTGTGGACATAACGGTCAGAATTCACAAAAACTCTTCGTTCGTTACGTTCAAAAATATACGGGCCAATTATCCCAACTAGAGATAGTGCACACCAAACAGTGACACCTTGTGAATAAAAGGGCCGCTCGTGAATTTATCTGGGGCCTTCAGCGCTCCAGTACAGTAACCTGATTTAGCCCCTAGCGATTTTTTTATGGAAATGTCTAAAAGAGCATGTTTATATAAATCGTCTTAGTACTCTGGTCCACTTGAAGAATAATATTCGTAAGGCTATCGCCAACATATCACAATTTGGCAGATATTATCTGCGAAAGTGTCTAAACATAACATTAATGTTTTTCTTGATGATGGAAAAATAATTCAATAGATATTTCCATAAGTTTTCGTTAATTTGAATTTCTAAATCAGCAAAATCCTCTGCCACACTCTGTATAATGATCATGCGTTATGTTGACTGCGAATTGAAAACCATTATATGATAAAAATGTTTCAACTAGAAAATACCAAAATTTAAATCCTTGACATCTAAAATTTGGCAGAGGACTGAAATTTCACCATCAAAAAAACTTACTTGTTTTTGTGGTGTTGCGTTACAAATTACTTGTCATCACTCATTTTTCATAGACGTATACCTGCCCCTGGATTTGATTGATTAATACAATAAACGAAATCCTGACTAGGGGCTGGTCCTCCCTTACAGCATCCGAAAAAGACCCACCCACCGATTGTCCTCGCAGCAAGTGTTCACCCCCTACATTAAAGGCACATTAACATAGGGGAGGGGCGTTTCTAGAGTTTATTCTGCAACCTGATAAAATGCAAACATTTTGATAAAATGCAGGGATGAATTAGCCCGTCAGATCATTCTCAAAAATGATCATGTTTCTAAATGAAATAATAGGTAATGAATGAACTTCATTTTAAGTCTTCAATATACAGTGGAACTTCCCTATAACGAACGTCTGTAAAACGAATTTCTCTATATAACGAATTTCGTACAAGACATTGCACCTTGAATCCAAATTCCATGTTAAAAACACCCTCTAAAACGAAGTTAATTCTCCCTATAACGATATATTCAAAGAACATCAATCTTTGAATGGTATTGGTAAGAACGTATAAGGGTGGGTTTTTTCCGAATTTTTTCCGGACGTACGTAATAAATCACGACCTTAAACTAAATCATTACGGCGGGCAGAGAAATCCTTCTGAAACCCTGCCTGTTTGGTTTCAATCTTACATTTACTCTAGTTTGAAAGTTGTGCGAAAATGTCTGAAAGAACGTGCTTAAGTTTGAACGATAAACTTAAATTTATCAGTGAAGTCGACCGCGACATTGCCGACTATAGAAACAAATTTTCTGTATAACGAAATTCATTTATAACGATTTTTTTGCGGATTTAGCGCTTTCGTTATGAGGAAGTTCCACTGTAAATGTTTTTATCATTTTTCTTTGGACTGCCATCGTTTTGGCTATTAGCTAGGTTAATCATCCGGGAACTGCAACAATGTCGATCTTTTTGTCTTTACTCTTTTCATTCATGGAAACCATAGGAGCTCGTCAATGGCGTTGATAAAACCCTTTAGGAGCCTTGGGCGTTACCTCTTGGGTGTCCAGAACAGGTTTCTCCATATGCATAGTTCTTAGGCCTCCAGCTCTGGATACGTGCATACCATGATTTCAGTGTTTCTGCTTCTGATCCACAAACCCTGCAAATCTTATCTGCTGTTTTTCCCACCTTCACTCGAAGATCAGCTTGTGACAGCTTCAGAAACTTTCCAGAACAGGTAAGTGAAATCATCATGGAAATTTCTGTCTGGTTAAGAACGGAATCAACATAAAGAAAACCTTCTTGATTGAAGTAATGTTCAAAGAGCAATTCAAGCTCAAACCCAAGAAGGAATTTTGTCCTTTGCAACCTATCAAGACTCTCATATTATGAGATGTCTAAGCTACTGGCTCTATATCTAGCCATCTAGTTTCAAAGTGTTGAAGAATCTCAGAAACTGGAGTAGTTCAGGAGATTTATGCCTGATAATGTTTTAGCATAGGGACCCCCTTCAATGGAAACCGATAGCTAGACATTTCTTCACAAGATTTCCTGGAGTATCACCCTCTTTTCCAAAATTTGCACTCATCTTTTTCGGCTACACTTCAGGTCTACTGAGACGGCAATGACTGGCGAGAAACCATTTTTATTGAGTTCCTAGAGTGTTCGCAATTAAGGTTTCGAGAAATTCCTCATTTCTTGGGTTTTTGTAGGCCAGGTCTTAGTTTTGAAGGTCTTTTTTCTATGCCAGGAGGGTTAGGTTCTACGAGATCAGTCGAAGGCTCTTTTCTAGCAAAAATAATGCCGTCATGGGCAAAATATGAGATGATATTCAGTAATCTATGCCAATAGAAGTTATTTTTTCCAATTGAACACAACAAAATGTCATTATGCCACATTATAGAAATGAAAAACTCAATAGACCTCACCAGAATATTGACTACAGCAATTCAATATGAAAACTGAAGAGTCAGACAAAATAAATATATTCGGAAAGTGTCTAGTTTTCGTCTTCTCCGCGAAGTACCTTTCGAAAAGACCTGGTGTCTTCTACTTGAAGCTCTTATCAACACTATGTTTGGCAAAACTTGGATGTGTCGATGAGAATTTGAATGAATACCAGAACCCTTCGCGAGAGGGGCAGAGAAAAGAGCTCAAGTCCACCCCTGCGTCTGGTCCAGGAAGAATAATTTGGGGTTGTCCAAATGACAACAAGTCCCAGTGGGGTGGTAAATCTATGATGATGTAAAACCACCAATATGATTTCTCTACTTTCAATTTCAATCGGTACAACAGCGGCACAACTAGTCAAGTCATTTTTCGACCGGGAAACTTCATCACTAGTGCCGTGAGTTGATTTTAGTGAATTGTCAAAGTGATATTTATATTCAACATTATGTTGAAGTATTTGGATTGATCCTTTTGTATTTTGATCCTTGCTGAAACCATCGGGAAGAAAATGTTTTCGATATTTACTCCGATATACGCGTTTAAGGATCGTGGTGCTTCGGATTCTCAACATATACCTATAGCAGGTTGTGTGATGGATTCTGATAAGCTTCTGGTACCAGGAAAAGTGATAGCTAGTAACAATATAGCTCAGGGTTCACTGACGTTGCCGATAGATCCTGCGAAACTCATTGGAAAACCTGATATTGTACAGGTAAGTTTTGAGGGACTTAGCTCTTGATAGAATGGAATTGATTGATTATTTCTTCGCCGAAATAGGGAGTTTTTCACGAATATTTCATAGGCAATGATCTGTTGAGAGTTGAAACATAATTGCTGAATGTCAATTAGGAATATATACGGTGGAAAACTGAGAAATATGTTTTTTGTGGAATAAAGTTGAAGACGTGTGATAACAATTGTTTTTCTCACTTATTCCATCATGAGAATTTCGATTCGCTGTTCCTCTATAAGTATACCGTTCAATTCACTTCACCATATTTTTTTCGTCAAAGAAGCATAAAATTTTTCACAAGCCTTTTTCAAACATTTTCAATAGTTTCGGACCAACATTATCTGATTCCATTTCAAGAATTAATCATTAAAAAACATAGGAAAATAGAAATGTTCTGGAGAATATACATATTCAAAAACACCTCAAAATACTTTTTTTTTCTTAAAAGCTTTATAGGTTTCCACTCCCAGTCTCTGAAACAGAAATAATCTTTGCTCCTGACAAATAAATGCAAAGATTCTCGCAGGAGCACTTCATCTTAATTATATTTTTTGATTATTTCTGTTTCAGAGACTGGGGGTGAAAACCTATAAAGTTTTTGAGAAATGCAGAATCCTCCCAGAATATATTTCAATCGATACCTCAAAAGTCAAAATACTACTCCACCGGGTGTTTCAAAAGTCTGGAAACGGTTAATTTATTTTGCGCACAGGTGGAAAACCGGAATCCTGATACTAGAGTCTTAAATAATTCTATTGGAGCAAAACAACAACTGATGTACTCTTTTTACACTTCAGAATTGGAATCAATAAAAAGTGAAGTGAAGTTTTGTTCAAATTTTTATTTAATAATGAAAAAATATATCAACTAATAGGAATATTTCAGTTGAACTAATTCAATATAACACTCTTTTGATTATTTGTCAATCAACTTCAATAGGAACATATTAGTTTTCATGAAATATTATCATAAATAACCTGATTTCAAATAATATAAGTTTTTTTATCAATTCAGATTTCTGTTGCTGCAAGTACGTTTGGAACTTTGATGTTAGATGAAAAATCCAAGGGAATTTGGTCTGAAAACGTGCATTGGGTCAGAGCTATCCGTTTATCAGACGATTGTCATAACTATAATGTACAGCTGAAATTGAAACCTTCGCAAAGGATACCATGCAGCTCATCATTGAGATCCACGACGCTACCACAGTTGATACTTCAAGTAGTGAGGCCAATCTTGGCAGGGCAAGAGTTGCTTCTATGGTTTTCCGAAGATATATTGGCGATGCTTCAAATGGCGTTTTTAACTCCAGCTAATATTCAAGGTGAGATATTTTAATGATTCAATCAATTTCAAGAAGGTTGTGGCTTTGAGTATTGAGAAAGCTCCGATGTTAAGTGAGATGCTTTATTCAGAGTACGTCCAAACGCATTGAATATTTTTTCGAACGTTTTAATACAGTCGAATTGTGCTTTTAGCAGAAAAGTTTCGGGATAGCTTTGATTTTCTTCATTTTTTATGTTTTTTGGGTTGCTGAATCCTCATTTGATGTTTGCGAACAAAATTGCGTGACGGAACATAGAAAAAATACAAAGAAAAAATAAAAATCTCATTCTTGGTCAGTTTTTTGCTTATTACTGGGAAAAAATGAACTTTTCGCGAAAAACCTCTCCATACAAAATGAAAGTACATAGAATTTTCGACAAATTGTATTACCACAGCTTGTTCTGCGACAACCCGTTCTGGCTCAAATTATAGTTTAAAATGATGTATTTTCTTTGACTCAATAAATGAAAAAAAATTAAATTTTATGGTTTTTATGGATGCGATCCTCTTGAAGTTTTGCATGAAAATTCAGTATTTCAGTCTCGATTCATAAAAAAATTTCATTCGAATCGGAAATCTTGTTATGAAAATATAAAAATTCTTCTTTTCAATATTCCAATTTTCTATGGTACTGTTCACACTATGGTCACACAATTTTGCATGACTCTTATTATGACCATCTTGCATATGGCCGCAACATTTCATTTCGATTGGTTTCGTTTTGTCTGCGATATTGAGGAACAAAAATTTTGAATAGCCATGTTTTATGAAACATAAAATTTTATGAATCGAGACCAATATATCGAATGTTCATGCAAAATTTCAAGAGGATCGCATCATCGAAACCATAGAATTAATTTTTTTTTTCATTTATTGAGTCATGAAAATACCTTACTTTCAACTATAATTTGAGCCAGAACGGGTTATCGCAATACAAGCTGTGGAAGTAAAATTTATAGGAAATTTTATGTACACTCATTCTTTACGGAAAGGTTTTTCACGAAAAGTTGATAGTTTCCGAGTAATAAGCGAAAAACTGACTAAGAATGAGATTTTTATTCCTTTTTTGTATTTTGTTCTATGTCCGTCACGAAATTTTGTTGGCAAACCTCAGATTCGGATTGAGCACATCAAAAAAAACATAAAAAATGGAAGATATCGAAACTACCCCAAAACTTTCCCGCCAGGGGTTCTTTTAAGCACAAATATACTGTACTATTTTGGTAGTACATAAATATGCATAGAAAAATCAAAATCTTGATATTCCTTGGATATTTGTCTACATGCTTTTGGGCTTTCAAATCGCACATCATACGAATTACTTTCTTCTGTTCGTTGTGCACAAATTCAAGATAGCATTGTTCCTTCTAGGGCAAAAGGAATACGTCTGCCTGAGATGTGGAGCCATGTACGAATCCCCAAATCCCTTGAAGCTTCACATCACCCTGTACTGCGGAATACACTCCATTACAAAATTATGGGAAAGATTACACTCCATCCTTTGCAACAATAGCACGACAGAAACTGTAGAGAGCGAAATGTTCGACTTTAAGCTAGTTCCAGACACTGCATTAACACGTCAGAAGATAGCGATGGACTTGACAACAACATCTACATCTAGAAAAGACTGCATCAGCAGTATAACGCATCGACCGTTTTTGGAAAATTCAGCGTTCAAACCGTTCAAGAGGAACGAGAATTTGACGAAGGGGGTAGAAATTGAAGATGACAGAAGTATCAGTTGGCCTTTGAATATTGAAAATTTGTCGTCGTCTGGCAATATCAAGGTGAGCTTCACCTACCTACATCAATTTAGACTTGAAGAAAATCGCAAAAAACGTAGCTTATCTTGATTATAAAATTTTCACTAAAGCTGCTGAACTATAAAAGGTTTCAACAACTTGCATCTCGAAAACGGCGCATTTTAGAGGTTGAGTTAATGGAATCTTTTTTCATATTTTTGAATAAGCTATAACATCTTGAAGTGTTGAAGCCTTAGCTTCAACTAACACCTGTATACAAAACTCTCATTTTCTAGCTGAATTTTAAGACCTAAGTTGAATTTTTGTGTTTTAATCTTTAAAATTTCATCCAGAAATACTTCAACGTAGAATCAAGATACCCCTTCGTATCTATTTTGTTGCTTTTTTTCATTTAAATTAAAATTTGATATAGAAGAAACTATGGAGCCAACATTTCAGTTTCAAGAACTATACTCTCAATATTTATTTTAACATCAAAACATGCTTTTCATTTTTTGTAATATACATATTTTTTTATTTTTCAGGAGGATGAGGCTCAAATAGAATCGTTGGTCAGTAGTTTAGGAAAGACAAAACAGGGTCATATGTGTGTATATTGTGGTAAATGTTATTCGAGAAAATACGGGTTGAAAATTCATATACGAACCCATACCGGATATAAGCCTTTAGAATGTAAATATTGCAAGAGACCATTTGGAGATCCTAGTAATCTGAACAAACACGTGAGACTACATGCAGAAGGAAACACACCATACAGGTAAGAAATAAATTAAAGAATAAATAGCTACCGAAGAAAAAAATAAGTGATATAAAATATTATTTTGAAAACGGTCATATAAAAAACTTGTCCATCAAGAAAAATGTACCCCACTTCATGTTTTTTTGCGTAAGATCTTCACAAAATTCTTTAAATATCGAACAATATAGTATTAATAGAGAAAAATTTAAACTGGGTACCATATATTAATACGTGTGGAACAAGATCACAGGGGTAATGATATAATATTTGTTGAATGAGTTAGACATTTTTTTAAGAGTTTCCCTCTCATTTAAAGAAAATGAGGATTAATTTCCCGAAAAGAAAATTCTATAAATCAAATATTATTTTTTAAAATCTCTTGTATTCATTCAATCCTTTCTTCATACAATTTTCATGAATCATTTTATTTTTCAGATGTGACCTTTGTGGAAAAGTGTTGGTGAGAAGGAGGGACCTTGAACGTCACTTGAAGTCTAGACATCTACCAGAAACGCATTCCGATTTGAATTTAATTGTTAATAAGAAAAACGAAGAGGACGTAGATGAGGTAGAGCAATTGGCAACATCCAAAGATAATGCGTAAATGTTATGAATAAATTTTAAATAGTTGTTGAGATAATTGAATATATATTTTTATTAGTTAAATCTTCTTGTGATGATTTCCCCCAAGAACCTTGTCTATATTATCAGGGAGCTAGTGAACCTTCTGCGAAGTCTGTTTGTCACAAAGCTCCCTTTTTTATGAACAAGCGCAATGCAACTCTGAAGTAGTAGAAAATAACATATCATTCTACCTAGTGTCAACGTCATAGAAATTATACCACTACAAAGCAAAATTTTCTACTTCTGAATAATTTATTTGAGTTAATACAAAATATTTTCTGAATGTAACAGTTCTATCTACGAATGCAAATTATTATGGATATTTCTGAGAAGTGTTTGGTGCGAAAGAAATGCCAGCATCAAGGTGTCCTTTTCTGCTTCTCTGTTCATTTTGTTGTCACACTTTTCAGTTCCTGAAATGAAAATTGAATTTCAATTATTTTCTTTCCTATTTGCATTCGAATGAAGGAGGCTGTGTTGTGCTTTCTTGTCTCTTCACTTGAAAACATGTATAGTCCGTTCACGAAAGGTTGAGCCGTCGGTTGGCCATGGAAATTTGACATATTCCACTGTGTATATTAAAATTTTAGGTTCTGTTCTTTATTTTCTTGTCAGATTGATACGCAATGTTGTCAATATTGCATAGAGTTCTCTGATAACTCGCAAGCTCATCGTACGAGACCGGCTACATTCGGCAACGTTGACTTTATTTTACTTTATGACAGCAAATACTGCCAACTTCAGGTAAATAAAGAAACGCCTACTATGTGCTCAACCTTTCGTGAACGGACTATATGCAAATATGTACGAAAAAAACAAATGGGGACTTTCTCTGAACTATCGCATAAGACAAGTCACATAAAGGGTTTTCCAATAAGAGGTGTTATTTTGATATTCAAAGAAAAAAGGCATTTTTCAATATAAATGAACGGATGTTTATTTCATCAGAAATATTCTCGGCTGTTCTTGAGCGACGTGCACGGGTTTTATTTTTCACATCACTAACTGTTCCCAGCAGCTCGAATTTTTCCACCAATATCTTTATTGCGGTCCTACAAGGTGCTTCATGACTACCCAAAAATGTTCGAGTTTTACGAACCGTCTCTGCCAAATTTTCAACATTTTTATAGCGAATTTTAATAATTTCAATGCGTTCTTGAAACGTGTTTCGTTCCATTTTTATTAATGGCGTAGTTTCTGCTTGTCAAATGTCACAAAAAGACAGCTTCAAACGTGGCATCTACCGAAATAGCGGACTATTCAAAATAACACCTCTTATTGGAAAACCCTTTAATTGAACATAGTTTTTGCAATAGGTAGGTAGAAGAGTTAGAATATTGCAAGTTTTGAAGTAATTTCTGGCAAAAACCACTCTTGATGAGGAAATAACTCTGTAGTTCGATGTTACTCTAGAATTGTAGAGTTTAAAATGGAATTTTCATGAATATGACCTGTGCAAGTGTGCAATTATCCATCAAAATCACAGGGCTCTTTCGCCTTTTATAATACGATTAGTGCAGTAATTTTGCGACCATATGCATAACATTTTTAACAGGACGAAAATTCTCCAAGAAAAACTAAATATCGATTCGCAATTCCCCTATCGTCCATATCATCTTGACGACTATATACGGGGGTGTCCCAACCATTATAACACAATCAATGAATCAGTGGTTTATTGGTCACGGTTTTCACGATGCGTCTGAGCTCGCATTCGGCATAAAACCACGGTGCATTAGAAAAACGATTAGTTTCGCAACCACAGGTGCTGATGGCAAAGTTGATTAGATACGCAAGTGTTTCCCCGTCTACTCTATACAGGGTGGACGTTGCAGCTGCTTATCTCGTATCGTAGTCAATGCGGCGGGGATAATGCTTGCTTCATGATAGAGATCATGCTTTCGGCAGAAGAATTGCGTTATAATCGGTGGGGCGTCATTGTTATCGTATTGTGTGTTAGTGTTTTTACTTGTGTTATATCATTGCGTGATGATGTTCGCAGAGAGAGCATTCCAAATCATAATTTCTTCATGATATGATATCTACTGGCTTATTTATTCATTTATCCAGAATAACATCAGTGGAGTTAAATACAGTGAAACTTCCCTATAACGAAAGCACTAAATCCACAAAAAAATTCGTTATAAAGAAATTTCGTTAACAGAAAATTTGTTTATATAATCGGCAATGTCGCGGTCGACTTCGCTGATAAATGTAAGTTTATCATTCAAACTTGAGCACTTTCTTTTAGACATTTTCGCACAACTTTCACACTTGCGTAACGGTTAGATTGAAACCAAACAGAAAGGGGTGTATTTAATACTCTTTCGGAAGGATTTCTCTGCCCGCCGTAATGATTTAGTTTTAAATCGGGATTTATTATGTACGTCCGGAAAAATTTCGAAAAAACCCACCATTATACCTTCTTACCAATACTCATTCAAAGAGTGATGTTCTTTGAATATTTTGTTATAGAGAATTTACTTCGTTTTAGATGGTGTTTTCAACATGGAATTTGGATTCACGGTGCAATGTCTTGTACGAAATTCGTTATACAGAGAAATTCGTTATACATATACATATGTATTCAACGGCAAAACAACACGGCCACCTAAAATTTTGCTGAAGTTTGTTGTCTAAGAACTGAAGATGGCGAAAAGAATACTCTTTATGATAATAGCAGCATAAACTCTTCGAATTTCCTAAACTGTTCCACAGGAAAATTAGGCCACAATACAAGGTTTCTTTTCACCCTGTATAAATACGCTTCCAACACTTTTGGAAAACTTTTCTGAAGTATGTTTTAATACCAAAGAATTCATCAACAATTCGACGTAGAAGCAATTGAAATTGATGAAAAATTACGAAGATTCTTATAAAACGAACTTCAGCAAACTTTTAGGTGTATTTTCCACAAAGCGCTATAGGTTCAAACTTACAGACATTTGGTAAAACTGGTGCAGTTCATTTCAAAGCATTGTAGACTTATGAAATCTTTTTACTCACATCACTTTTTCCAGATCGCATCTCTTTCATTCTTTCTGATCTTCTAATGAATTTTCAACCTCACGTTTCTCCTCATGTTCATCCGAAGTATCCATCACGTTACTCAGCTCCTTTCGCCTGCTCAATATATCACGAATAATGCCTTGAAATAAAAAAAATACCGATAGAAGTAGCCTTACAACAAATTGAAACGTCTTACCATTTAGTACATCACCTGTACTGAGGATATCACCTAATTCAATTGTAACTTCTTCTATCAACCATGGTACAAAAGAACCATTTTCTGAAACTATAACATACGATTCTCACATTAATTGATAAGAAGAAGATCAACAATATCAATTACTTGTGATGAGTTAACGTCCATTTCTTTAGATTCGGAAATAAAATATCGGGAAATTGGACTGTTTTATAACCTTTATTTCTCAACTACGCCGACGTTTCGAGGAAGGTTACCTCTTGACTTGACCTCTTGACTAGCCTTGAAAAAGAGGTAACCTTCCTCGAAACGTCGGCATAGTTGAGAAATAAAGATTATAAAACAGTCCAATTTCCCGATATTTTATATCCGAATATCAATTACCTTTATTTTCTTTAAATACTCCTTCTTCATGTAGTTCCTCCAATACTGGTGGTATCAATTGCGATAAGTAATTTTCAAGCATTACAGATGCTCCTCCTTTGTTAGTCCTATGAAGTCGTTCTACGAAATGTTTTTCGAGTAATTCACCGGCTATTCTCTGTTCTTCCTCTCTCATTTCCAAAAACCGCCTTTGTTGTTCTTTCAGAGCTGCAAGTTCCTCTTCTTCCAGAATTTCTATGAGCGCACTTTCAATGGTTTTACCCACCAAAACTTCTAGTACTGGTTGCATTTCTTCGTCAAAATCGAAGAGCTGCAAAAGTATTCAGAGTTATTTCAGAGCAACATAGGTGAACAAAATGGATAAACATGCAAATGCGAAAGAAATAAGAACGAAACATCAAGTTTCAGAACTCTACCTTTCTGATGAGTAGACAATGATACCTAGAGTTCTTGTAAAGGGTTTTCAATCAGAGGTGTTATTTTGAATAGCCCGCTATTTCGATAGATGTCTCGTTTGAAGCTGTCATTTTTTGACATTTTACAAGTAGAAACTACGCCATTAATAAAAATGGAACGATTCAAGAACGCATTGAAATCATTAAAATCCACTACAAAAATGGTGAAAATTCTGCGGAGTTGGTTCGTAAAACTACGAGTAGAACATTTTTGGGTCGTCGTGAAGCAACTTGGTGGAAAAATTCGAGCTGTTTGGACATGTCAGTGATGTGAAGAATAAAACCCGTGCACGTCGCTAAAGAACAGCCGAGAATATTGCTGCTGTAGCCGAAAGTGTTGAAGAAAACCCAGGTTTTTTTCCATTCCTCGTCGTTCTTTGGAACTAGGCATTCCACAAACGTCATTACACCGTTTTTTGCATGAAGATTTTGGTCTTAAGGCTTTCAAAGTTCAGTTAACACAAGATCATCAACAACGTCGTGTCTTTGCTGATTGTGTTATATCTCGAAGAGGTGATCACAATTGACCATCCAGATCTTGTGATTTAACACCTTGTGAAAGAGAAGGTCTACGCCAATAGCCCAGCGTCGATTCAAGACCTCAAAGATAGAATTCGTGAGGCTATCGAGGACATAGGGCAGCTACTTTGCGATTTGGTTATGGAAAATTTCATTAAAAGGATATGGTCTTGTAAGCGTGGTCGTGGTGGTCATTTGCCTGATGTTATTTTCAACTATTAACGGCATAGCTTCTTCTTCCTTTCAATGAAATAAACATCCGATATTTATATTGAAAAATGACATTTTTCTTTGAATGTCAAAATAACACATCTTATTGGAAAACCATTTACTACTAGAGCCAGGACATTGTGATGTTGAAGGAAATGAAAAAGCCGAAGAACTTGCAGAAAGTGTATCAAGGTTAACACCTGCTGGAGCTGAGCCTTTCTGTGAGCTTGGAAAAGAGAATTCGTCACGAGCTGAACAAGAAATTGATTTGAAAGTGTCCAGAGATGACTGGCCTAAGAACAATTCATATGGGGAAACCGGTCCTGGACATCCAAAAAGTAACGACCAAGGCTTCTGGGGAGGTTTTCGGTCTTATCAATACAATTGACGATTTCCTTGGTTTTCCATGAATGAGTAGGATAGAGAACAAAATATCTACATAGTCGCAGTTCCCGGAAGGCTGATCTTGCCATAACGACCCCAGTTCAAATAATAAAGATCAGTTTGAGATCAGTAGTTGGGGCCCTGAAATAAATTCAATTGAATGTAAAAACTGGTATTATAAAAACACTTTATGATAGGGCCTTTTTGATTTAATCTACACCCGAAATTAGAAATAATGAAACTGTCTTCATTAAAGAGTTTCTACTATATAATCAATACCCACCAAATTTTAAAGAAAAAAAAATTTCAAATTCAGATCGAAAAATATCTTAATAAAAATTCTAATGATGATCAGGTACAAACAGAAAACCGTCAAGAATAACCAAATTTGTTGAACGTCATTCAGATTCCTGGACTTTCAGAAACAATAAGAAGAATTGGTTCCGAATTCAAAAAGAAATGTTTTCAAAACACAAAATGAATGAGACACATTACAAGATCACAAATCGCTGATCATGTTTGTTCAAATAGCGGAGATCATATGATGAACTGGAACAACACAAAGATCCTAATGACGGAACCTGATAATTATAAAAGGAAAATTAAGGAATCCACATGTATTTTGTTAGATGAAGTAGATAATTTGGCCAATTGTTCTGTTGAAATAGATCGTATTTGGATTGATTTATTGAAGAAAGAAATGACATCAGGAAATTTCAAGATTAAAGGAATCAACATCTCTACGTGTTGAAAACTTTCAATGTCAATTAGACCGCAAATGAAAAAACACACAATTTTGAAGATTTTACAAGTTTGTCTGAAGAAGGTGTCTGATATAGACACCGAAACGTTACATTATCCTTGTCATTTATTTCCTTTTTCAGTTTTACTGTTAGGCAACAATTTTTTTCAAATCCAATTTGCTCCTGACAAATAAGTGCAAAAAAAATTTTTCGCAGAAGCAGTTCATCTTAATTGAAATTACTGAATTATTTCTGTTTCAGAGACTGGGAGTGATAACCTATAAAGTTTTTTAAAAATAAACTCAAACTGTGTAGTCAGTTTCTTAATAGTTTCCGTTCTAATTGATACCTACAGAAAATTATTTGATGATTACAAGGAACAGCAAAGGCTCCGAACGGAACCTTGGGGAGCACCAAGATCAATATTAAACTTCTGAGCTGTGCTGTCCATTTTACAAGAATTTAGAGGTGAATCGGAAATACACCTCTGAGAACGACCTCATTTGTAGATGATAACTTGGTGTGAAGAAAAATATCATGATAAATAGGTTGTTTTCATAGGAATATACTCACATCTCCGGGTATTATTTGTGTCTCCTCATCGTGAGCGTTGGTTGAGACTTGTTTTGGACCTATCAATCCATCCAATAGTTCTATGTCAGTTTGGACGGTACTATCTATGATTGGTGGTTTGAGTAGAATAGCTTGGAGGTAGTTCTCGGTTTGAATTTCTGTGGTTACCAGTGTAACATTTTTGGTTCTTTGTTCTATAGCTTCAGTTTTCTTACTTGATTGCATTCGGGCTTTCTTTCTTGCTATGGCTCTTCTTTTTGCCATTTCTTCTCTGGTTTTTTGAGCTTGAACTTCTTCCTATGGAGTGAGTATGATCATTAAAATTAACTCTCAATTACAATGGCAAATTGGAGTTCTTACTTTAAATGATTTAGTTTGTAGTCAAAAAAAGAAATTTGATAGGTACTAGTTCTCATTGAGACACTTTTCAGAAAAACACGACCTTTAAGAAACTGTCTGATCAAAAAATAATTTTCGAAGGAAGGAGTGTTATTGTATTATTGAATTGAACACAAGATTTAGATTGAAATTAATGGAACATACTATGATTATTGAAAACTGTAAGTTGGCTGAACAGTTCACTGAATTGAAAGACAATGAATAAATTTATGATAAAAGAGTAGGTATCAACAAAAATTAATGAAATGAAGCAATGAAATTTGTAAGAATCTTATACATGCTGTCCCGGAAAATGTGGGAAATCTCTCGGATTCAGATAGAACATAAAAAAATAAGATGACTAGTTCCCATAATTTTTTTCTACCGGCCCTTCCTACGAAGACCTCCTAAATGACGCCAGTGGAAATTTATTCAAGTGAAATAAATTTTAATTACTTACTTCTTTCATTATTTTTTTTCGAAAACGAAGAGTACCTCTTCTTTAGCTTAATGTTCAAGGTATCCAATTTTTTTTCAGCACCTTATCATACAGGGTGTTAAAAATGTAAGCATTAAAATATACAACCCAGTCCGCCCCTGGTAAACTCAACAAGCTAATTCAAATTTGGGTGCGGTGATTTAAGAGGTCCTAAATACTTTTAATCAGATCAAATTTTCATCAAATTATATAGAGTAGTTTGAAACTTATTCCACAAAAATGGATTTACAGTGGCGTCATTTAGGAGGTCGTATCTTCGTAGGGAGGGCCGCTTGGAAAAAATTAACTTGTCATCTTCATTTTTCATGTTCTATCTGAATCCGAAAGATTTCCCACATATTCCGGGACACCCTGTATATTCTCTCAGGATATTGCTCTACAATGAATGGATTTGCTTATGAGAAAAAATATCAAGCTTTAAATACGAAGTAGCCATTATTTCGATATGAAGGCAATCTCAGAAAAATTTCTGATATCAGCAACAGCACTGCTATTCGAATGACCATGGCACAGATTTGTATAATCCCCACACTTATATGCTTTGAATTGCTCGTGAAATGTGTGATTATATCTACATTCAATATTTCTTTCGTGACATGCAGCTTTGTTTTAATGTGAAAAATATTATAGTTTCATGCACATGCATCTATTGACCCTAGTGAGGAAAAAACACTCTATTTTCAATCTTATGATTGGTTTATTTATTACACGCTAACACTTTGCCTTATTGTTATTTGTTTTTTTTATTTTGAGGCCCAAATGGTCGCAAACGATTAGACTTATTCATGAAGAATCTATAGGGTTCAGTAATACCTCCATGGGACACAATAAACATCGAAAAACAGGAGCTTAAACTGACTAGGAATATTTTCACTGTAGCTTGATTGTCAATTAGTAAATTTCACTTAGGGGCGCAATGTGATGAAACGTTCCAAAGCAGTATTATTTTTTTTAATATTTCTTGAATTTTATGATTGATTCAATTAGATTTTTCGTTTTCAGACAACTAGAATTGCTGTTTGTAGCAATCAACTCCTGATCTACTGTATCTGTTAGGTTAGCTAAGGCGTACGATTTTTGAGAAATCTAAAGGATATTCGTGGTTATGTGGAAGCATGACTATTAGCAATATGCTTTTACATACCTGAGACAGGAGTTTAGCATATGCAAAGTATGGATTCCACTTAGGCTGCTCAGTAAATGAAAGAAACATATATTAACCGATAGGAAACTAAAATCTAAAATTCTATTCAGTTCTTTCACGCTTAGTGTGCCTACTTGGTGAAAGTGAAGCAAAACTTTCCTGGTTAGTAGTACAAATATCTACATAGAAGTGATGATAATATTTGAGTTTGTTACTTACCAACTCGTTCTTTTGTGATTGTATCACTGGGCTTCTTTCCTTATTGTTCTGTTTTTCAGGAGAGAAAGTTCCTGCATTTCTTCTGAAATTAAATTTCAGTAGACGAATTCTGAATAATGTTTGTACTGTTATGAATATAAAGGGTTTTATAATAAGAGATGTTATTTTGATATTCAAAGAAGAAAGCCATTCTTCAATATAAATGATCGGATGTTTATTTCTTTATAAAGGAGAACCTATGCCGTTAATAGTGGAAAATAACATCAGGTAAATGACCACCACGACCACGCTTACAGGACCATATCCTTTTTATGAAATTTTCCATAAGCAAATCGCAAAGCGGCTGCCCTATGTCCTCGATAGCCTCACGAATTCCATCTTAGAGGTCTTGAATCGACGTTGAGTTATTGGGGTAGACCTTCTCTTTCACGTGGCCCCAAAGGAAGAAGTCGCAAGGTGTTAAATCACAAGATCTCGGTGGCCAATGGTGATCACCTCTTCGAGAGATAACACGGTCCGGAAACATTTCCCGCAAAAGATCAATAAGTAAGAAAGTAAACGTTGTTTAGATCAAAAAAATCATTAATCATCTCTCGATAGCGCAATCCATTCACCGTAACCATTGCTGCAGCCTCATTTTCGAAGAAAAAAGGTCCAATGACTCCGCCGGACCATAAACCGCACCAAACAGTTACACGTTGAGGATAGAGATGCGACAATTTTGCTTGTAGACGAAGCCACCGAGGTGGCGGATCATTTTCATGCATTTCTAAAACCCAATCAGCAAAGACACGAAGTTTTTGATGATCGGCCGGCAGAGCCGGAACTAGGATTCTAGCGCCTGTTGCAAACTTTCAAAAAGCGCCCTTGAAGAAATTTATTTTTCAATAAATATATGATTTGTATAATTGACATTTATTGATTATAAGGGGTTTTCCAATAAAAGGTGTTATTTTGATATTAAAAGAAAAATGCCATTTTTCAATAAAAATGATCGGATGTTTATTTCATTATGAAGAAGAAGCTGTGCCGTTAATAGTGGAAAATAACATCAGGCAAATGACCACCACGACCACGCTTACAGGACCATATCCTTTTAATGAAATTTTCCATAACCAAATCGCAAAGTGGCTGCCCTATGTCCTCGATAGCCTCACGAATTCCATCTTTGAGGTTTGAATCGACGCTGGGCTATTGGCGTTTCACGAAGTCGCAAGGTGTTAAATCACAAGATCTCTGTGGCCAATTGTAATCACCTCTTCGAGATATAACACGGTTCGGAAACTTTTTCTGCAAAAGACCAATGGTTTCGTTGCTTGTGGGGCACGTAACGCCGTCTTGTTGAATGTAGACGTTGTCCAGATCAGTACTATCCAATTTCGGCTATAAAAAACCATTGATCATCTCTCGATAGGCAATCCATTCACCGTAACTGTTGCTACAGCCTCATTTTCCGAAAAGTAAGGTCCAATGACTCCGCCGGACCATGAACCGCACCAAACAATCACACGTTGAGGATAGAGAGGCTTTTCAACAATAACTCTTGGGTTTTCCGAGCCCCAGATGCAACAATTTTGCTTGTTGACGAAGCCACCGAGGTGGACATGGGCCTCATCGCTCAAGATGATTTTTCGATGGAATTCCGGATCATTTTCATGCATTTCAACGACCCAATCAGCAAAGACACGTCGTTGTTGATGATCGGCCGGCTTGAGTTCTTGTGTAAACTGAACTTTATAAGCCATAAGACCCAAATCTTTATGCAGAATACGGGGTAATGACGTTTGTGGAATGCCTAATTCCAAAGAACGGGTTTTATTATTCACATCACTAACTTGTCCCAAGAGCTCGAATTTTTCCACTAATTTCTTCATTGCGGTCCGACAAGATGCTTCCGACGACCCACATTTTCTACCATTTTTATAGTGAATTTTAATGATTTCAATACGTTCTTGAAGTGTATCATTTTTATTAATGACGTAGTTTCTACTTGTCAAATGTCAAAAAATGACAGCTTCAAACTTGATATCTACCGAAATAGCGGGCTATTCAAAATAACACCTCTGTTTGGAAAACCCTCTATTTTGAAGAACCTTTTATTAACAATAATCTCCCATATTTTAAGGTAATGGACAATGCACCGCGAGTCGTGTTTCTCGCCATGTATAATTTTCTAGGATTTTGTTCCGTTTTGGTAGTGTTCGTTAACTACGTGTTTCTGAATTTTGTAAATAGTTAAATTCGCCACTTTGAAATATATAGAGCTTGTAATCAATCTTGATTTAAAATGGAATATATCATATTTCACATTTTGCGCCCCTAGGTCGTTCGCGCTCGTGGCAAATGCCTCCCTCGCCACGCCGACGGTCCGGCTCTGTCGGCCGGCTTGAGCTCTTGTGTTAACTGAACTTTATAAGCCGTAAGATCCAAATCTTTATGCAAAATATGATGTAAAGACGTTTGTAGAATGCCCAATTCCAAAGAACGACGAACAATGGACAAACCTGGGTTTTTCAACACTTTCGGCTACAACAGCAATATTGTGGAGCGACGTGCACGTGTTTTATTCTTCACATCACTAACTTGTCCCAACAGCTCGAATTTTTCCACCAATTTCTCTATTGCGGTCCGAGAAGGCGCTTCACGACGACCCAAAAATGTAAATAACACCTCTTATTGGAAAACCGTTTAGGTCAAGATTTTTTTCCTCCAATTCCTTTTTTCGAGAAGAAATTGTACTTTTTCTGGTGATTTATAAAAAAATGGTTTTGCTACGATGGCGTCACTATCAGGATGCCAGAAAAAAGATGGCATTTCCCTAATAGAGTTGCGCTGGTCACACAAATGAATTGGAAACAAAGCCAAAAAGCAATATAAACAAGATAGGTATCATTTACAAAGTTGACTTGACGTTATTAATTCCTATTATGAAAAATGAAATTGACTCAATTTTTGGATTGAAAAATTTTAGGTCGGCTACTACCATTCGCTCTAATAAACATTATCTATACCAGTGACACATAGATTCAAATTATAAGTTAACGATTCGCACCTTTGAATATTACCAGTATTTATTTTGATATACTTACTTTCTTCTATGTTTTTGGCCGTCTGTAGTATCTTTCTCCTCAGTAGTATAAGGCACCCCTGCTGCAATGGCTGCAGCTTCACATCTAGATCTATGTACATTTTGAGGAGGTGATCTACTCAAAACCATTGGTTTGCTCACAAACGCATAAAGTTGCCTTTTAATTGGTATATTCTTCTTGTTCTCTTCTTCTTCTGCCCTAGAAGTTTTGTTTGAAGGAGGAGAAACCTCTGGAGCTTCAAGGAACTGCCCTTTCTTCACAGTTGTTATGAACGGTTTCTTATAATTGTAGGCATCATTTCTTCGTCTTTCTGTTTGTAGTTTCTTGAGTTTAGCATCTAAATTCTTCGTGAAGTCATCCTGATTTTTCAATTTAGCTACATTGTTCAGATTTCCGTGCGAAGCACTAAGCTTGCGGAAGTTTGTGTTATTGGAGGAAAGTTTTTGAGGTACATAGAGTTGTCCGTTGGATTTTGCTAAATGTTTTTGTTGGTTCACCTGTTGGCTTCCCAAGTCGACTCTTCTTGTTGGGTATACAATACCATTAGGCTTTCTCTTGAGGTTTTCTGAACCAAAAGGTTTAAATATTCTTTCTCCTAACACAGTCATTGGAAGGTTATCGGTATTTATCACTTTGAAGGGAATATCTTCATCTCCTTCTTCACGAAGAGATGTTTGTAGAGGTAAGGCCACTTCTGTCATTTTGATTAAGGTTCAGATACCGTATAGATACATGTATGTACACATAGTTGATTTGAGTGTGTTGTATGATCTGAAAATGAAAACCTTTTTGTATAATTATACAGGGTGAATACTGTTGAACTGTACATACTTCACACAGAGATAGAGGACACTTTGCTGGTTTCAAAAAGACCCCACATGAAAGGTCTCAAACGATTCGTTTGAAATATACAGGGTGATTTCCAGTTTTGGGTCATATTTTCAAAATGCTCTATTGGACGAACGAATAATCACAAATTCATCAAATTTGGTACATAGGAGGACAATATCAATCTCCATACAGCTGAGTTAACAGATTATCAGTTTCCAGGACCGGACTCTATTTTTCTGATATTATCGGAATTTATGAAAAAGAACACCATGTAGATGAAAAGTCAATAAACCTGTCATGTCAGTTCAAAATACACTAAAAACTCTACAATGAAGAGTATTTAGTGTAGTTTGAACTGCCATGACAGGATTATTTACTTTTCATCTACAGGGTGATTTTTTTTATAAATTCCGATAATATCAGAAAAATAGAGTCCGGTCCTGGAAACTGACGAAAATTACCTGAATATTGGAATATTTGAATATCGAGAGGATTTAAACTGATAATATTCTCCTGTCTTCAACTTTTGATGCATTTGGGTATGGTTTTCCATGTGAATTAGGCCCGTCCAAAATATTTATCTCCGAGTACGCATATTCAATATTTTTTTTTTCTAAATTTGTAGGTGTGCCACGTGATTTTATTACTCTTCATTGTAGAGTTTTTAGTGTAGTTTGAACTGTCATGACAGGTTTATTGACTTTTTCATCTACAGGGTGTTCTTTTTCATAAATTCCGATAATATCAGAAAAATAGAGTCTGGTCCTGGAAACTGATAATCTGTTAACTCAGCTGTATGGAGATTGATATTGTCCTCCTACGTACCAAATTTGATGAATTTGTGATTATTCGTTCGTCCAATAGAGCATTTTGAAAATATGACTCAAAACTGGAAATCACCCTGTATAATTCAAACGAATCGTTTCAGACCTTTCATGTGGGGTGTTTTTGAAACCAGCAAAGTGTCTTCTATCTCTGTGTGAAGTATGTACAGTTCAACAGGATTCACCCTGTATATAATTACACGAACTTTGAGAATGATAGTATCTGTTTGTATATTATTGGAACCGCATTATTATAAAAATTCGGTTAAGTAACTTGAATATATCATCAATCACAAAAAACCCATTTGAATTTGGAAAATTACTGCGAAGCAATGGAAATATTGATGATAATGGTATACTTTTCCTACCAGATACACAAAATGATTAATCAATTACCCTATGTTTCTGTCAAACAAACATATTTGATGAGGTGATAACTAAAATGTATCGAATCTTAATCATTACATTCTTAAGTTGCATTTGAGAGATTTCCACAAAATTTGCACAAGTTTTCGTAAAGTTAATGAGCATCTAAATATAGAAGTGGAACCTGATAAGAATGAGACGACTATGGCCTCAAAATTCAAAACTTTTGGGCTTAACTGCATTGAGCTGTTCTCCTTGGAACATGCGCGCTTTTCGAAAGATCATAATGACATGAAAGAAATTTGATATTGTGTTATAAAACATTATTACGCTTATCAACGTATGTTCGGCACATCGACAGGCTGCCTGGTTTGACGATCGTTCGTTATAAATAACAATGAATAACCTGGCAGGGAAATTTGCCCTAGTTTTATAAATATATGTGGTAAGTACAGTGAATTCGACGATTGAAAATCGATGCCCTATAGCAATTATCTTGTCCATCTATATGAATAATGAATGATTTCGTCAGAACGTCGGAAAAACATTTGAAGATGTCAAGTCTGTTCCGTTATTCAATTTTCCATTCGATACTGGGGTTTTCCGAAAGAAAATTTAATAGTGAATGCTTTGATAGATCTAATGATAATATAGGAGGTTCGATAACAGTATCAAGATTTAGAATTCTAATAGAATAATGGTTTTCAGCTCCTCACTTATTTAATTGCATCTTAAAATTGGCAAATATACAAAAAAGAGTTTTTGGGAAATTTGTGATTGAGCTAGAGACTAAATGGAAAAACAACGATGTTTCAAAGAATATAACAACCTTGAAGTGCTGTCTGATGTTCATCGACGATTTCCAAATTAAATTATGATGAAGATTTTTTAGCATACCTACACAAAATAGTCATTTATTCAACTAGTTTAATAATCACTAGATTAATTTGCATCCGATGCGAGTATTTGTTAAAAAAATTAATAAATCTTAATTGAAAAAATTCGGAGACAAATTAAAAATTTCCGTCAAATTATAATTTATACTAAGAATATAATTATATTTTGGGAGGACAGTTTGGGTCATTCAAACTTTCTGTGATGAGATTCTTTGACATTAACCAGACCAATTTGTATTGTTAACAACATTATACATCAGAAGATTTTGCACTCTTATCCTAAAACTTGAATTTTAAATGTATTTTCCGCCGACCTCGAAATAAAAGGTGATTTTAATGTGTACGAAATTGATCAGTAATGACCCATTTCAATGCCCAATTCAGGCTATTTTTATGTGCAATCCTTATGGCAATCGTTCACAAAGTATTTAGAAGCACTTCGAGAAATATCAAAACTCTACTGGAACATAGATACATAGAAATTTTATTATATCAAATGTAAGTCTTGTGCAAAATGAGGATGTATTTCAATCAAGAATTCATACACAATTCATATTGAGATCGTCGGAAAAATCTTGTAATCAACTCGGTTATTAATCGAGCGACTAATGGTCTCGAACTAAAATATCTTGACCATTACTCGTTGTCTTTGATAGCCTAGTTGATTAAATAACTATTTCAAGATGGGCACAGAAACATGTTAATTCTGGGAATTTCCAAAGTTGAATGATCGGTTTCTCAATATTACCCTAAAAGCTTCCGATTTCACGTCAGGGTTTTCTTCGGTATTTTTTCCTTCAAAACCGTAATGAAAGCAATGAAAGTTGTTGGGCACAACCCAAAAAATAACACGGTTCACATCAACAAGGCTTTTCAATTAACAATTAAAAATCTCTACTTCGAAGATCGGAACTCGAAATTAATGGGATGAGAAATTGTGGAGAATCATGGTAGTTTAATTATACCAGAAAGATATCCACTGGCCTCAAGAGTTCACGATTTGCATGATATACAAATGAAAATGAGCCTTTAACCTTCATCCTTCAGTAGTTAATTGATTGTTGGATCTATCATTTGCTGACTGACGCACGTTGTTTACTTTTAAAGTTTTTAATTGCACATTGAAAAGTAACTCGAGTTACTTTGGAAATAAAAATGAAGAATGGAGTACTTTGATGGACAGCAGAATGAGCAGACAAGTATATGTAGAGTATCCTTGAAGATATAATGGGAAAATGAAAGACTTCAGATGCTGAAAAGCATTCACTGTAATTTGTTTTCACATTTAGAAAAAATGTGATAAATTTGAAGTAACGGATCGCCAAGTATTGGGGGATGATTTTGACTAAAAATTAAATGAGTACATTACAAGCACTTGAACTCTAACTACATAGTTCACTGAAAATTTAAGGCAAGCCTTTGAACACCGTTTATTGGTGGAGCAATGACTCTATTACCATAAAATTTGTATAGTTGTATAGGACTTGAGTTTGATACTTAATCATATGAATGTAAACTCTCAGCACGATCGGACTTATATTCTGGAACTTCCCTATAACGAAAGCGCTAAATCCGCGAAAAAATTCGTTGTAAAGAGATTTCGTTATACAGAAAATTTGTTTCTATAGTCGGCAATGTCGCGGTCGACTTTACTGATGAATTTGAGTTTATTATTCAAACTTAAGCATTCTTTTTAGACATTTTCGCACATACAAGCGTAATGGTTAGATTGAAACCAAACAGCCAGGGGTGTATTTAAAAAACTGTTTGAGAAGGATCTCTCGACCTGCCGTAATGATTTAGTTGTAGGTCGGGATTTTTTACGTACGTCCGGAAAAATTTCGGAAAAAACCCCACCCTTATACGTTCTTACCAATATCCATTCAAAGAGTGATGTTCTTTGAATATTCTACGGTATTGATTGCACAATCCTTTCGAAAATTTGCATGATCATTCACTTCACCAATAAACATCTTCAAACTCAAAGCGTTAGTTATTTCATTGGAATATTAAAATTTTCTGTCGATATTACGATTACCTTTTCTATGGTTTCATTAACGCAACTACCACAAATTTTCGCGTACTGCTTTTAATTGGCATTGAAATTTTGACTGCAAAATTTCAATTTGATCGAATTAATTAATTCTGAATTATTCGAAAATTTCGAAAAAAAATTTGATTCTATAGTTCTGATTTTGCGATCCTTATATTTAGCATATGAACATTCAGTATAAGAATCTTCTCCCTCAAATTAATTGAATTAATTGATGAGCTGAATGGGATAAATGGTTTTCACAATTTTGAGAGTTGATTTATAGTTGTTTTTTAAGTTTTTCACTTCAAGTTTGAACTCTCTTCCAATTATTCGTCATTTTCTATTTTTATGAAACGTGAAACTGCCCCTTCCACTTATTTTATCTTGTGAGTTTTGATTGTCCCATTTTTCTTTTCTATGTAATATATTTTTCTTTTGAAAGAAACTGTTAGTTTCACCAAAGAGAAAGTGAAAAAGAGAAGCTTCAATTCGAAAAAAATTGATTGTTCAAGCCGCTCACGAACTGATAGAAGATGTAGCAAAATGGGACAATTTTTATATAGAACGTGGAAATGTCCCAAATCAACTTTCGTCCTAGAATAAATGCCAAAGGAGTTTTCACAACTTTAAATTTCATCATTTAATATTCTGGTCGTAAGAAATGTATTTAAAGGTTGAAAGTGCAGCAGACAAACCTCTTTTCGGACGTTGCTTCATGGTGAAAACTTCTTCCTCAATTTCTTCACTAATCCATGGTGAAAATTTTTTCTGTATTTCACAAGCTAAGGGCAGTTTCGGATAGCACCACTTTACACTTTTCTAATTATCTACAATACAAACAAATCGACCGCAAGACTTTGCTGACCACTGACCATCGGCCAGTGGCGTTTCTCTGCCCCATTCAGAAAAATAGCGCGCATGTCCCCTGTTTTTAGGAAAATTCTGTTGCTGTCTTATGTGCCACCTTACTGTTTTATTTGATCTTTGGGAACCCCAATGGGGTGCTGACTTCACCCACTTGACCCTTGATCACCCTATTTCCAGAACGTTGGACGCTTTTTTGACCTCTTGTGGACTTTGAGAACTCACCATATCGATTTTCTTGAAATAATACGTCGTTTTCAATGTTAATTAATACTGTAGACGCTTTTATTCGTTCCTTATCCGAATATTTATCGCATTTTCTTTGGATTCCAAGGTCAGAATCGATAGACATGCAAGAGGTTTAGATCTTATCTAGGATAGGATTCATAACACATAATTTTCTTCTGAATAACATCAATTTACTGTGTTATTTGGGTAACAACATTGACATTGAATTTGAGAACATGTTTGGTCCTAGTAGAGGCTGAAATAGGTTTTTATCGTTGAATGAACTGTTGAAAGTATATTCTCGTGAGTATATTGTTAGGGCATCTAGTTTCTCCGAAAAAATTGAAAAACACGTTGGTGAGTAATATTTTAACAAGAAGCATGAGTGCTGGTTTTGCCCAAATGTCTCAAATTTTATAATTTTGAGCCGAATATGGTCTCACACAATAGGGTTCGACTCCCTCATGACGTATCCGGGGTCAAATTCAATTTTGTCCGTGGGGCTGTCCGTTAGCACGATAACGAAACGAATCCTGGAGATTTTCAGGGTGAGTTCGGTTCCCAAATGCTGTGGTTAAGTTCGTTAACCAGCTTAATCGTATAGGGTGTTTCATAAAATATGGCCATTTGAAATTTTTCCTCAATATCTGAGACAAAACGGAACTTATCGAAATAAAATGTTGTGGCATCCTCATGCAAAATTTTGTAGCCATAGTGTGAACGGAACGATAGAAAATACAATTGGAATATTGAAAAGAAGAACCTTCATATTTGGACAACAAGATTCGAGTGATATTTATTTTGTAAATGAAATGGGTATACTGAATGTTCGCGCAGAATTTCGAGTGGATCACATCATCTGAACCATAGAATTTAATTCTGATTCTGATAAAATTTTTCGAATAATTTTCAGGATATAATTCCGACCCTGCTAAGATTCTGAGTTCATATATTCAGCATGAATCTCAAGTCCCATACAATATTTTAGGATAATAGCGTTATTGCTCCACAAATGAACGAGCGCTCAAAAGCACGCGTTTCTGATTGGTAGAAATCAAGAAGAGGGAAATAGTCAGTTCAATAAAAAGTTAATTTCAAATATTCTTTGGAGTTCCATAAATGCCTCTCAATGTCAAGTTTCGAATGCGGAGAACCAGAGGAGACAATTGAACATCTGATAAATAATTGTTCCATATTTAAATTTCAGGGTGATATACATGACACTACCAAGTCGTTTTTAAATTGTGTTGATAATTTTAAATCGATTTGACAGAGTGTCAATCATTTTATTTTTCTTCTCCTTTTTTCTGCTTCGATTTTTCAGTTTCAGATTCGGAATTCCGAAGGCATCTTGGAGAGGGTTATTTTTTGGACTCAACAAAGAAGAAATCCTTCATCATACAAATAGTTTCCAAGTTTTATTTTTTTTAGAACGGTGAGACAGGGTTTTTTCTACTGAGGTTTTTCCTGAGATCTGCTATCAATCGAAAAGATAGTATGGTACCCCGTTTCTGCACAAATCTCACTTAGGGATTCTTTTTTTTGTTTCATGTATTGCATTATTTTAGCTCTTGATTTAAATAAATATATAATGTCTAAATAATGATTGAGAATGAAAACACTTTATATATTTGTTTGCACGCTTTGCTCTTAGCTGGATAACGCACAATAGTTTCGCCCTGATTATTTACGAATCTGAGTTTGAGAGAACTTACTGAAAAAAAATATATAATTCAACGTTTCGCAATTGTATCCTGATTTTTCTTTTTAAGTAATATGGTATTTTGCAAAAATTTCAAATGGGATGAAGCAAGAATGTCATGTTTTAAACTAGATCAAACCTCCTTTATGCGAATAAATCATTACGATTGCATTTATCACACATCAAATAATCGAAAAGGAATCCGTATTATTTGCACAGAGCATGATCTCTCTACTATTAAAAAGCTAAGATAAGATAAAAAGATAATTAAAGTGATAGCATCATCGCTGCCATTTCCTTAGGATGTTAGTGCATACCGATGCCACATTTTCCATTGATAGTTTCCAAACGCTACTTAAACTAAGTCATCTCAATTGAATTATCTCGTTATAAACTCAACTTAATGCTCATTTGAAGCAGCACTTTTAGGTTAGTGCTCGACAAGAATGAGTCTGTTGAAACATTTTCGCAGTTCTAAAGCTAAGGTCGAAGTATATGGGGATCAAGAACCACAGGTTGGATTAAGCTGGCTTATGATACGGTTACGGGAGAAATGACAGTGAAAGTGTTGGGTGCTAAACAGTTGCCGACTAGTTATGGGAGCACGAAGGCACAGGGATACTTGATGAAGGTGAGGATAGGAAAAGAAACTATGGCTAATAAATATTTCACGAAAGGTAAATAAAACGGAATTGAATTAAAACCTAACAACGAAATTTCATTGAAACTTAAAATGGTTAAGTAATTATATAGTGGTATCTATATTCTTTTGAAATAACATGTATTGTACATAATACAATACATAAAACAAAAATGAAAATCCCTAACTGAGGTTAGTGCAAAACGGAGTACTAACTATTTTTTTTGTATGATACCAGAGCTCAGGAAAAAGCCCTAGTAGAAAAAAACTGTCTCGCCTTTCCAACAAAAATAACACTTAAAAACTATTCGAATATTGAAGGACTTCTTCTTTATTTAGTCCAACCGATAATCCTCTCCAAGATGCCTTCGGAATTCTGAATCTGAAACAAAAAATCGAAGGAGGAACAGTAAAATAATATGATTGAAACTCTATTAAATCGATTTAAAATTCACAACCCAGTTCAAAAATAGCTCTGTAACTTCATGTATTGCCCCTAAGCTATCCTGAAATTAAATATTGGACTATTATTTATCAGGTGTTCTAAAGTCTTCTCTGCTTCTCCGCATTCGCAACTAAGGCTCTCAAATGAATTCCACTTGTGAAACATGCCATTACAACGGCCATGACCTGTTCTTATACGATTGAGAACAGTCCAAACTTTCCTTGGAAGATCAAATCCAGGAACTTTATTGGAGGGATCAGTTATTAAATCTTTGTTTTGAATTTTACATGTGTTCCACTCGCATTGCCAAATAGCTTTATCGTTTTATACAGTGGTAGATTGTTGAAACAAATTTGCAACATTGCTGAACTAGAAAGGAAACCATATAACAGAGATTTCAGATCATTTTCTTGTGGAATATCTTGTGGTGTACACTCCTGACCTTACGACCGACCGAAAACACTTGCGAATGGAAAAAAAATCAAAACTAAACATTTACAACTTTTGTTAAAGATTTGAACAGGAATTTGAGTTCATAAATGAATAAAGATGAACTCAAAGTTCTCAGGACAGTCGAATTCGATTTATCTATTTGCCACTGTAAACTGAACAAATATGCAATATAGGTTTTTGACTAGTGAAATCTACTTTACAATACGAATTTGGTTTGTCAATGGAGTCAATGGAATTTTCAGTCTTGAAACTACATATAGAAGAATAAAATCTTTCAACTGATTTCTGTGATTCTAAAAATTTAATCCTGACACCAAAAATATTGCTGACGTTTTTCTAATTCATAAAAAAATTTCATTTGATTATGAATTAGAATAATGTCAGCAATGTTTTCGGTGCCAGGATCCAATTTTTGTTTTTCGTCGACCTGAAAATAAAAGGTGGATTTAACGTATAAGAAATTGAACATATTGGCTCATTTTAATGTTCAATTTAAATGTGCCAATTGTCATGGGCAACCGAACAAAAAAGTATTTAGAAGTGACAGAAGCAATACGAGTAATGTCACAATTCTACTGGAACATTGAACATAAGTAATTTCTGTTTTTTTACCTTTGTAGAAATTTCATCTTGAATAGTTCAACTTCACCAACTGCTCTTTCTTTACCTTCAAGTATTAATTTTTCCAATTTTTTTATTTTTCTTGAAAAAATTCAAGATATTGAAGTGTATTTCAACATGTTGGCTGCAAAAACGTGTCGAAATCAGATCGAAATCATTTTTCCATAAATTTTCAGACTCTGTTAT
The DNA here is from genome assembly GCA_013421045.1 of Propylea japonica. Classification (NCBI taxonomy): domain Eukaryota; kingdom Metazoa; phylum Arthropoda; class Insecta; order Coleoptera; family Coccinellidae; genus Propylea; species Propylea japonica. The sequence goes on along the minus strand of CM024240.1, from coordinate 107,035,321 downwards.
CCCAAAACAAATTTTTAGTGAATTTTAAGAACCAATACCAATAAAAAACTCTCTGCATTGAAGGTCGTTGGGTGTAGGCGTTAATACGATATCCAATTTGAGTCTCAAATTTAAGAGTATGCATCATTCGACCTTTCTGCACGGGATATACAATTTGCATGCTTACCAAGTTCAGTTTGCTCTAAATTGTTGGAATTGTTATGCTCGTGACATCCAACTTAATAACAAATGATTAGCATCATTTTCAATTGCATTTTTATGCATTCGTAGTTCAATCTGGTACTGGCTAGAAATATTACATTTTACTGAACGTAATCTTTTACTGGTAAAAATTAATACACAAAGATTTTGAATATCTTAGAAATATCTTGGATTTAATTCTTTCACGCATCCAGGGTAGGTTTTCCATATTATATTGCATAATTCAAGTCTCAAAGGTTCTTCTATGACTTTTCGAAAACATCGATTGATAGTTGGAACCATTTCAGAGTTATTTGAACATTTGGATGAATATTTTATTCAGGGACAATAGATCATAGCTATGTATTTGCCGTAGCTGACTGTAAACACGATTACTTTACTGTTCCGAGAGTAGAACCTTCTGACTTCACATCAGAGTTCTCTTAAATGTTATTGAGCTAGTTTTTATATACAGAATGATTTTTCCAATCCAGAAAAACTCAAAATCTCGTTAGCTTCAACGAATAAACATATCCCATAATGTTTTTACAGCTTATTAGCATACAATGATACGAGTATATCATTGGTATCCTGGAATAACTGATAGAAAATGAAAGATACCTCTACTATTCTCCTTTTTGAGTTTTCTTATTCCACCCGAAACATTTTGGATTGAAAATAGTCCATTTAATTCAAGAGGAATTAATTTAGGAGCGTTGACCAAAGTGGGTAGAACGGTAATAGGGGAAGGTGAGGTATAATGATCCCCTTAAGGGAAAATTTTGATTGTGGCCAAAGTTGAAGGCAAAACCGCAAGATTTCAATTGTTGAATGTAGTGAATTTACTCAGCTTTGTATCTAGGTTCTTATTTTTATGACGTCTATGTAGTTGTTATGTATTAGAGGTTTTCGTAAAAGTTTAGTAAAGGATCATTTTTAATCCACACCGGTGGATAAAATGATCCCTGGGGTAGGGCAAAATGATCCCAGGGATCATTTTGTACTATAAGTTAATAAATTTCAGTGAAATAAAAAACTCAGCAGTTTATTTTAATGATAATATGTATTGTTCATAACAATTTAAGTATGTAAGCAATATACACAAACCAAACATATTCGATGGGTTGGAAAATAATATTTTTCTTGGACGTTTCTCGAAGTCGAGAGAAATTTATCCAACACAGGCTTATTAAAACCTCCGCGCGCATGGTAATGTCTGGATGTCTACGTCTAAATCCACGAAGCCATCCAAGTCCAGCTTTTCCTTCTCCTTCAGAAAATTAATGCGGTAAATTATTTATTTCTGCCATTTTTGGTGAGCTGATGTTAAGAAATCCTGAGTGGTCAGCCCGTATATTATTCTAGACTCCATGTCCTCAATATAATCAACAAGTTCCAGTTCTTGTTCCAGGTTGAACACTGTTTGTTTGCCACCTAACTCTTTAGCTGAGCCTACAGCTATTTTATTTTTACCTTTGGCTCTTCTATTTAATGCCATCACAGGGACCTTAAATTCTCTACTCGCGGTTTTGTGAGGCATACCATCTCTGACGGCATCTAATGCCTTTTGCATTTGTTCTTCAGGCTTGTTTTGGCGATTAGTTTTGCGTTTATAAATTCTTGGCATGATCTCTAAAAACAACAATTGTTAATGGGGTAAAATGATTCCAGGGATCATTTTAGACACACAGAAAGGGATCATTTCACCCCAAATACCAAATTCCAAAATATCTATCAAAACAAAACCTTCACATACCGCGTGCGATGATAGAACATTGCTTAAAAATAAGCTGAATGCTATCAATACCCGCAAATAAAACAACATTGCAGTAAACACTTACATGTAAAAAAATGAAAGTCCAAAACATGCTTACCTTAGATCAGAGCCACACTTTTGATTATTTTAATAAAAATCACGGCAAGCACTTGCACCACATTGACATTTTACTGGAACTTGCAGGGGTGCAGGGGAACATGTTTCATGTGTATTTGGATAGATGGTACAAGCATTTTCTATTAACAGCAGGGGATCATTTGACCCTTAGGATCGTATTACCTCATATTCCCCTACATAGTAATATGTTCTGAAGACCAATGACTGTTTGATCACCTGGTGATCGTTTCAGTGCTCAATTTCATATTCATAATATTTTCAACCTCCGCAGATATCAGCGATTTTGGTTCGATAATTAGTATTGGTAGTGAGAAATTGTTGTCATAACGTGGAAGAGAATAGTATCTATCTATTTGTATTAAATGGAGTTAGGTACCGCCGAGATATACTGAAAGAATGTGTCCAATCAATAAGTTACTATAGAAGAAAAAAATTATTGTAATTTATGATGACAAGTGTAACATAGCGATGAGATAATTTGAATATTTATTTCGACTATTTATACCTATAGGTTCAGATCTGAACATTTTACAGGGTGTACGGAAAATGTGGGAAATCTGCCGGATTTAAATAATAAAAAACAAGTTCCCATAATTTTTCCTAGCGGCTGTTCCAAAAAGACTGCCTTCTAAATGAGGCCACTGGAAATCCATCGTACTGGAGTAAATTTCAAACTACTTACCATAATTTAATGGAAATGTGATATGCCAAACACAGTAGTAAACACCTTTTAAAATACTGCCCCTAAATTTAAATCAGGTTGTTTTGGAAAAAAATCAACTTTTATGTTTGAAAAACATACAATATAAGAGTATCTTTTTCAGCTTAATGTTTAAGGTATCCATATTGTTTTTTTCAACTCCTAATCATACAGAGTGTTAAAAGGGAGATTTTCTCCGCTTGTTCATATTGGAAAAACAATCGTTCAGATTCCAAAATCCTGAGAACTGTTCATTTCATTCCATTCGCTTATGGATTCAACCTTACTCAAAATGACCAAGCGTTGTCTCAATACGGACAAGCGTTGTCTCAATATGAACAAGCGGGTAAAAGCTTCTGCCTTCAAGTCAGGGTTCAATTTTTTCAATAACCACCCAAAGACAAATTATTGAAAATTTTTTCTCCGATATCCAATGATTTTCTATTTGGGTTTTCATTTCAGGTGACAGTATTCCCACAAAAAGAAAAATTCGAAACGAAAATCGTAGAACAATCATGGCCGACATTCGACGAAGAATACAAATTCAAAATCCAGTCACATTCCAATACGGCGATTGCCTAAAAGGAAAATTCATATCTTTCACAGCCTACGCCCTCCTTTATGGAGAACAGGATAAAAGAAAGGAGGAGAGAAACCCTGATAAGTCGGTTTGTAGCTTTCGCAGGAGGCAAACAAAAACGGGATAGCAGAATCAGGAAGAGTTTTAGACATTCTTTGAGTAATAGACGGACAATAGGAAGTGTTACGTATAATTTGGAGATGAAGAATTTCAGTGTAAGAATAGGCGAGGATGTGAGGTCCACTCCAGAGATATGGAGAGGTCTTAGAGAGATCTCAAGTGGCGTAGCGAATAATACTGTGAGTATCTATTATTTTATTAGTTCTTTATCGGTCATTCACACCTGAACCCCTCGTACTAATGATAGAAGTACAATAACATCGCACTTAAGGCGATAAAAGAAATTGTATTCCATTCAGAATTCGTTAATTTTTACTGTCCTTGCTGTGAATTAAAATAATAAAATAAAGTTGTGGATATTGAATTTTACATGTTGAAACGATTCAACATAATGGGCATTTTCAGTGATTTTCCAGGAAAACTATTTTTCGAATTGATGGTCCCTCAGAAAACATAACAATTTCCGAGTTTTGTTCAAACGATCAGAACAGTCGGTTGTGTGTGACGTAAGCGTCAGCATTTTTTTTTGTTGAATGTTGAAATGCAGTTTATACGATGTGAACTGGACACTCTGTTGTGAATCGTCATCCCTGCTAACGATGACGTACCTGCAAGCATAATAGGCAGGGATAACGGTGAAATCACATTTTCGATATTTAATTACAAATTAATTGTTTGAAATTTAAGTGAATCGAAAGAAAGGTATAGGTATATTTCAACACTACTTTAAACGCTGTCACATGAAAAACCATATATTTTAATAGCCTGGAAATGCCATTCATTGATATTTATTCGAAATATTTTCAAATAGACTCAAATTTGTACAAGATTTTCAATAATGCCTTCTACCGGGTTTTTCACTATAATTTGACCCCCCTTTAACTTTGTTACTGAAGGAGATACAAAAAAATGTTTCGTATAAAAGTTTCACGAAATCAACTGAGGTTTTTTCATATGAGTCCAGAAACTGAAATATATACAGGGTGGCCAACATATTGATGGCAACTTCATTTTTTCAAATGGAACACCCTGTATATTTTTGCATATTTGGTTAGCTCTTTTTCCCCTCATTTCGAATATGTAACATATGTTGGTCTATCTTTCTTATTCTGAGCACCACAGAGTTTCAAATTTCAATAACCATCTGGCATAGCGTTTTGGAAGTTCGTGAATATTTAAGTGGCCAATTTGATCTTTGGATTGGTAATGGCACACCCATTTTATGGCCACCAAATAGTCCCGATTTAACACACCGTTGGACACGTTTTTAAGCCGTTCCTGAGGGAAAAAATTCACTTCCGCAATAATGACAAACAGTGAAAGCGGAGAATAATATTAATGACAACCAATATTAAACCAATTCGGAACTAATCCCGTTAACGCACAAAGAATAATGATAATATTGTAATGATTAGAAACAAACTTTGAAGCTTTAATTTCTGACTTGAATCAGAGCCATAATAATGCTATCAAGAATAGTCTAACAACTTGAGACAACTATATGAACTATGTGTATTGAATGAAGGTGGTCATTTTGAGCAATTATATTATTATTCTTACCATACTACCATAGTTTATATATTTTTCATTGGTTAAGTAATTATTAAGTATTCATTTTAAAATACTACTTTTAAGTAGATTGTTTGGACTAAATTATTCGTAGGTATTTCACATATTTTTTTTATTAGGTGTCATCATTTCAAATTTTTGAACTCTGAAAATTGAAGAGACACGTCCCATTCGCATTTATATTCGACATCAGGAGGAAATAGCCCTATCAAGAAAAGGAAGAATATACAAGACAGGGTGTCCCATTTGAAAAAATTTAATTGCATTCAATGTTGTTCACCCTGTATATCTTCCCACTGACGTTATTATAACTCCAGAAATGAGAATTTTCAGTAAACACACTCTGCCACTTGTAAAATGATTACAGATCTTGGCAGGTGGTTCTTAAAATTCGAAACTCCGTGGTTCTCAGAATAAAAGAGATAGACCAACATATGTTACATATTCGGAATCAGAGAAAAAAGGAGCTAGCCAAACATGGAAAAATATACAGGGTGTTCCATTTGAAAAAAATAAGTTGCCATCAATATTTGGCCACCCTGTATATATTTCAGTTTCTGGAGTCATATCAAAAAACCTCAGTTGATTTCGTGAACTTTTATACGGAACATTTTTTTGTATCTCCTTTAGTAACAAAGTTAAAGGGGGGGTCAAATTATAGTGAAAAACCCGGTACAATCGATATAAAAATTATCTCAAGGCATACTTGATTGAATTCAAATAGAGGAAGGCTATTTATTTTTACGATCCGCTATTATAAAAATGTTTATCAAAGAATAAACTTGAAATATAGACCAGCTTTGATTGGTCAGAGCTATAAAGGGATTTAGTGTTATTTTCCAATTCCATAATATTACTTAACACATCAGTATGACACAAGTATTGAATGTATACTCAAATAGGTCAAGAGCGAATGATATGATCAGATAATTGGATTTTGTTCTTATAATTCATGAAATTCTCTGAAAGGAAATAATAGACTATATTCGAATCATAATTTCTACCCTTTCAACAAGTAATTTCCTGAATGTTTTCGAATATTCAAGATGATAGAGAAATGTTTCTATTATAATCATAATATTTTGATACGTGAGAAGTGGGAATTTCAAAAAACAGAATACATAACTGATAATACTTTTTATATTACCAAGTTTACCGTTTTTCTGATCCTTATGTTATATGTACATCTTTTTTTCTAGAAAGACAATAAAAAAGGAAGTGTAGAAGTCACAATGTTGTATACACAGTAAGTGAAATAGGAAATAAGGATTGATCGAAGTAGGTGTATCCAAATTAAGATGCAATGTTCAAACAATGGAGGAGCATGAGCGGTTAGGAGGTGAGTTTGATTTATGCAGTTTCGGAAAAAAGTTGATGAGGTTGAATAAATATTGATCAATTTCGCATACGTTGATCTGAGCTTTCATTTTGAGTTCGTTGGAAATAGTTATTTAATCAACTATTTTTTTAATCTCTAGATTAATAAAACAGTTGATTACACTATTTTTTGATGACCGCATTATGAATCGAGTATGAATTCTTGTTAGAAATACATACATTTTTAATTAGCATAAGAGATACATTAGACTTGATATGAATTTCTGTGTTTCAGTAGAGTTACTCGTACTGCTTCTGACTACTTTATTGGTTCGGTTGTCTATGACAACTGCATATAAAAATAGTAGAAATTGAGCGCTAAAATGGATCATTATCGTATATTTTAAACCCAAATTTCATTTAAAAGGAAAGAAGTAAATTTTTGAACTTTTTCATCTCATTATACGAGGGCAATTCAAATATAAAAACGAGACTTTTCGATTTTCAGGCACAAATAGGGGGGGAAAAACATCCTGATTATTTTGTTGTTGGGTAGGTTTGTCATGAGTAAGGGAAGCTAGTCGGATTGGCCTTATCGACCCTCTCGGTCTCCACTCTAACGATGTTTGAGCAAGAGGTTCGTGGAGGGTCGTGATTGTGTTGAAGATGAGAGCCATTACCGCAGCGAACAACATCAGTAATGTTCGACAGCTTATTGAAGACAGCAAATGTCGTACCACTTCTGAAATTGCAAGTTAGGTCGGGATAAGTTATGGAGCACCTACTCCATACTCACAGAGGAGGAGCAAGGGTACCGTAAGGGTTGCGCCAGGTGGTTTCCTCGCCCTCTCACAGCTGACCAGAAATTGCATCGTTTTCAGGTGTGGGGCGTGTTCCTGCACGATCTGAGGAACAAGGAGACCATTTCTCACTCACATTATCACCTGAGATGAAACGTGGGTGCACCACTACACCCAGAGTCTAAACAAGCGAGTAAGGAGTGGAGAGAACAATACGTTGCTCAATTGACGGAGGAAACTCTTGCTCACACATCGTCACAGTGGGGACGGATAGGTCGATGAGGCAATCCGACGTGCTTCCCTTACACCTGACAACCCAACAACAAAAAAATCAGGAATGTTCTCCCCCCACTATTGTGCATGAAATCGAAAAGTCTCGTTTATATTTGAATTGCCCTCGTATAATATACTTCATATTTCTTTCACAGGAAAACTCTATCTGAAAATCTCCGCCTTCGAAATGGACGATGTGATACAAAAGATGAAAAGCGACAAATTTGACCCAACGATAAGTTTGAAGCTTGAAAAGAAATCCGCTAAATTAAAGGTCAAAGTCGACGAATACAGTTGCACTCAATTGAAATTATTAATCAAACTCATGTGCACTCCTTTACTTGGCCACAAATTGAATTGGGAAGGATCGAAATAGATAGTAGGAGTGACATTTGGAAGGACATGATGAAGTCTCCTATGGTACCAGTTACGAAGGTGGTCAATTTGGAATAACTGAGAATTTGTAGGAAGAATTTATGATTGTATGATATTATGATTTTTAACTCTTAATTGTATTTTTTATTTATATTTATTTGTATTTTCGTTAACTTATGATTAAAGGATTTCGAAATATTTGTCCCACTATTGAAGTAGGTACATGTTTTTTGAAACTTTGGAAACAAAACTCACACTCATTCGGTGAGACTGAGGTTTTTACTGAAGTTTGTTCTCTGAGCTCTTATGCCATACGCAGAAATAAATAATACTTTGTACCCTCTTGTCTTTGTTTACAATTTAATGTGATTATACTGTGAAATACACTTGCCATATTGTTCGATATAGTTAAACTTTTGAAGAGTCATAATTCAAAAAATTATTAATATAATTAAAATTATATATTTGTCACCCCAGGAGGGGGTTGCAAGCACATCAGGAACTGGAATAGAGAGAGTGGGTGGTTTTGTTGCATAAATGTATGCATGCATTCAATTTGAATGAACCTGCAGGTTGTGTCCTACAAAGTGATATATTCTTTTGAAATCAAGAGCTTACATAATACAATACATAAAACAAAAATAAAATCCACAACTGAGGTTTGGTGCGAAAACGGGACCATACTATTTTTTCGTATGATACTAGAGCTGAGGGAAAAACCCCAGTAGAAAAAACCCTGTCTCGGCGTTTCAACAAGAATAACACTTAAAACTATAAGAATATTCAAGGATTTCTTCTTCATTCAGTCCGAACGATAACCCTCTCCTAGATGCCTTCGGAATTCTGATCTGAAACGAAAAAATCAAAGCAGAAAAAAGGAACAAAAAATAAAATGATTGAAACTCTATTAAATCGATTTAAAGTTAACAACCCAATTCAAAAACGACTCAGTAATTTCATGTATAGTTCTCAAGCCATCCTGAAATTTATATATGGAACAATTATTTATCGGGTGTTCAATAGTCTTCTCTGCTTCTCCGCATTCGCAACTAGGACTCTCACTGAATTCCATTTGAAAAGCATACTATTGCAACGTACATGACCTGTTCTTATACGATTAAGAACAGTCCATATTTTCCTGGGAAGATCAAATCCAGTAACTTCATTCGAGGAATCAGTTATTAAATCTTTGTTCCGTATGTTACATGAGTTCCACTCGGATTGCCAATTGCTTTATCACTTTCATTTGAGTTCAGAAAATAATTTGACCAAAGGTTTACGTGATTTAATCGAGGAATCTTATTGTCTGGAATATAGATTTAAATCTCGAAAACCCATAGTGCAGTTTCATAAAGTAGGTTAACACGTTCCTTTTTATTTGGTTTTTCCTAATATTTCAACAACTTTTTCATCTTATTTAGGTAACTTAGCTTATTTCAATGTTTAAAATATTTTTCAGATGGCTTTTGATAATGGCTTAACCACCGAAACATGTTCAGAATATATGTATAGTGTACAAGAATTTTTCTTTCCTCCTTGAAAAATAAGATTATTCACAAAGTTACAATATGCTTTTATAGAATTATGCTACAGATAAAACTGAATGAAATATTCACTTCATAGAATACAAACTGCAAGTTCATATAAATTTGAATCCATGCATCATTTTTGCACACTTCCCACTTTTCCCATTCAAATTCTTGATAGGGTTGCAACCCTCTCTAGGGGATTGCTAGTAAAAACAAGCTCTGTATCCCAGATCATGCTCCCCTTTCATGAAAAATCGACCTGTCTGAGTGTTTTCATGAATTCTGATTCGTTGTTGAGGTATTGAGATAGACACCTCTAAATGAGACACCCTTTATAGACATTCTTCTCTTGAAAATGACTCTTCACGGACAGATTCGAAGAAATTTTTATGTTTTACGAATCATGTGTGAAATCTGTTTGTAATCGAATATCAGGCAAAGTGGTTTTCGAAATTTTTATTTAACGAAAAATCAGCTACAAACATAAATATATAAATTCATTTGATAATCTGCTTCCTCTCTCTTCTACTGCTCTCTTCAGTTCATCTGAGAGGGTGAGAGGTTCTGGAGGTGGTGGAGGTATTGTAAATCCAATTTCTTCTATTGCTGTTACTACCATCAGAACTTTTTCTGTAAGTTTCGTCCGGATCGTTCAGAAATCTGTTCGCATTAGTATTATTATTCACTTCATTTCGTGTGTCGCTATCTTCAGAGCCTATTGAGCTTCCATCTTGATCTGGATTGAACCGATAAAACCAGTTGGTCTTCGGGTTGATACATTTTTGAATTTTCTGTGAAAATTTAAAGATTATACTACACACTTTGTATATTCTTCTGCTCACAAGAAATATGCTTTTCGGGCTAGCGAATTATGAAACATAGACGAATGTATACATGTGCAGAATATTCCTAGAAACACTAACTACTCGAAATATAGGTATTGAGCAAAATACAACTTTATGCGACCCTAGCGGCGTTATGTAGAACTATCCCGAAACGAGTATTCGAAAACGCGGGACGGGACATATCCCGTCAATCCAATGTCATATGGTTTGTTTTGGTTCCAAGTTCAGAACTGTTCAGAACGGTTCCGACATGCGCCGTTGCGAATTTTTAACACATTCGGAATGTGCGCACTTGCGAACCGTCCTGGATCAGTTCTTAACTGTAACCAAAACAACCTATAACATTGGATTGTTTGTATGTTGTTTGTGCCTAAGAAATGGGAAGTGAGATTTTGTGTTGTGTGTTTATTATAATATTTGTCTAGTTAGTTTTGGTTTTTAATCTGATTTGAAGATGCCTAAAGAAAATACAGTGAAAACACTAATTGCTGTGTTTATGGAGGCAGCTCTCTAAAAAGTTCTTTCACAGGTCACCATTTTATAGGATGGTGGTTATGAAGAATAATATTTCATCAGTTTGCACTAGAAGAAGCATTTCAGACGTAAAGTGCAGTCAAAATCAAGATAACAAAGATATTAGCCAGTTTTCAGGATTCATATTTGGACTTAAAGGAAGAAATATAGTACATTATTGGATATATTTCCAATTCACTCGTTAAAGAAAACAGATTAAGATTACTTGTCAATCAAAATTGTTGTGATAACTTAGTTTTCATGAATATATGCCTTGAAATCATACCACTTGGCTAAAACTTATCTGGATGTTCTTTCAGGTTGCAGTATATCTTTTGTTTTTTATATGAGACAAGTAGAAGGTAACTGCTATCTGCACTTTCCACTATTTTTAGAAAAAAGACTACACATACTTACTTTAATTCTGTATTGTAAAATTAATTATCATTTCTTATTAGACAATTAAGTTTTTGTTCATACCAGGCATGTTGGATTGTATTAATGATGAATGCTTCACTTACGACAAAATATTAATTGATTTTTCTAATTTGTGTTTAATAAAAATAGTTTTTTACCTTGTGAATAATTGAATTTAGTAGTTGTTAATTTCCATAAAGTCTGTCATTTCTGTTTCTGTAATAAAATCATGATGAAATTCAATTCACCGCTTTCATTTCAATAACAAATATTGTCATCTTTCCTTCTATATATTGAAGAATAAATATTATAAATATAATTTGATTCACTGAAGCAGGACTCTTTGTTTCCACTAAATAACTGATCATATCAGGATACACATTTTATGTTTGAAATGAGCCAAGTTAGATGGTTAAATATCTCACTTCTGAAGTTAACAAGGGGGAATGCCCAAAACTGATATTTTTCTATATATCGTCCTCGATTAATATGATCTGTACTTAATAAATGATTTCATAGATACATTTTCACTATTGTTCAGTCCAAAGAAGAAATAAATCAACTGAAACACTTGAGAACACCAGAATCGCTCGTGTTTGGCTTAAACGTGCACAAAACAATACTCGTTTCGGGAACAGCTGATTCGGCGATTGCAGCGCCGCTATCGGTAATTATTTGTCCCAATACAGTGGAACTTCCATATAACGAACGTCTGTATAACGAATTTCATACCCAGACATGGCACCTTGAATCCAAATTCCATGTTGAAACACCCTCTAAAACGAAGCAAATTCTTTCTATAGCGAAATATTCAAAGAACATCACTCTTTGAATGGTTATTGGTAAGGAGGTATAAAGGTGGGTTTTTTTCAAAATTTTTCCGGGCGTACGTAATAAATCACGACCGTAAACTAAATCATTACGGCCGGTAGAGAGATCCTTCTGAAACAGTTTTAAATACACTCTGACTGTTTGGTTTCAATCTAACCATTACGCTAGTGTGGAAGTTGAGCGAAAATGTCGAAAAGGAAGTGCTTAAGTTTGAATGATGAACTTAAATTTATCAGTGAAGTCGAACGCGACATTGCTGACTATGGAAACAAATTTTCTGTATAACGAAATTTCTTATAACGAATTTTTTTTCGGAATTAGCGCTTTCGTTATAGGGAAGTTCCAGTGTTTTTGTAGAAATCGAACTTGAAGATCTCACACAGTTCACGAAAATATTGATTTTAAATGCTCCAGATTATCAAACTCTTCAGAAAGTTTGTCTACTTTGTAAGTTGATTATTTTTCTGGAAAATATCTGATGGCATAACTCGATGAGTCAATTTTTTCGTTGCCAAAAGTCTTGAGAACTTTTTGAGGATGAAAACGAAACAAAATTTGAAAAAATATAATCCTTTGGTCCGTTTCGTATTTTTCATAGTTTGTATGTTGAATTTTCTACGTATCACCATTGATTTTTTTCTTATCGATTTTATTACTCACTTGTCATCAGATGTACGGGAGACACCGGAGGCACGGAGTCAAATTTCGGTGCTCTCGTTGGAACATAGTCAATTTCGTTGCTGTTCCTGAAATTTCAGCTCATTTGGGATTAATATTCCAAATTGTTATTAATATACGTATAGTTATTTCGAAAAACATGCAATATATTACGGAGAGCATTCCTTTTCACTAATTGGTCTATACTTTCGAATGAATTTGGTTTCTAATGTATCAAATATCGCATCGAATTGAAAAAAGTTCAAGAAATTGTATCTCAAAGTTTCAATTTCGAAAATATTGCATCTTAAAATTTTATGTTCTCTACGTATAGTAATAATACTTGATTAAAAAATTTAAAGAAATATTTTACGATCCAAAAATGAATGCGCTGATGCAACTCAATGTGTCCCTAATCGTTTAATAATTTTAATGAATGACAGCCTTATTTGTTAGAGAACTTGTTCAAATTCGATCTGAAATTCATATCTCACAATAAAAATTAAGAATTACCTTATTCTCTTGAAATAATACAGAACAGTTGCAATAACATAGCCAACGAATAGAAGTAGCATTACAATCACAGCTATTATCCATGCAGTATGACTACAATCATCTAAAACACATAAGAATAATTAATTTATCTGAATTGCAAAGGATTTCCGAAGAAAAACAGTATTTGAGGAAAGATTTTCAAATTATTTCTTAGAAGAAATCGATCGCGTAACATTTGACTTGTGATCTGAGAATTAGTTCATGAGGATACTCCTAGATGGCATCAGCATACTTTTCTACTAGATGCTGCCTTCTGAATCGGAATATAGGTGATCGCAGAATTCATGAAAAATATCTTTTTCTCTGTGTATCAAGCTATAGAAATGAAACTTGATACATATTGTTAACCAATATATTGCACATTTAAGTATTTTTTGAACCCTGAAGTATGTTCCGATAGGGTTGAAATAGTCAACCACTAAAATATACAACTTCTTTTGTATAGAAATTTTTATTGTGAAAAATAAAGCTGAAAATCTCAATTCATTTAATACTCTTTTTTTCGTCATTATCTAATTTTTCTGATTTCTCACCTGAACTTTGTGAACTAGGGGTAGGTTGTGTTGTTGTGGTTGTTTTATCCGTTGTTGCAGGTGTTGATCCTTTGTAAGACAAATTTAAAAGAATTGCCGTTGTTATTTTTCTTTCAATTTGCCTAGATTGAAAGCTACCCATAATGATAGTGGTACAGTTTCTGCTTTCAAGAGATCTTTGGAAGGGAACTCTTCATTTTCAACAATATTTCATCTGCTGTATCACATGTTGGACTGAAATATTCACTGTATTCGCCTGAAAAAGGAATATACACTTGAATATTCGTTCAGCTTGAAAGATGAAGATAGAGAATAATGAAAGTATTTGAAGTTGAACAGGAAAACGCCATCCAATAGTTTGTCGGGAGTGATTCAATTAAATAAGGATTTTCAAATTTTTATCGACCGTTTTGAAAAAGAGTAAGGCACTTGTGAAGATTGTACCTATACTTGACAGTAAATAGATCAGAAAAAAACACAGTGTATTATTACATCGAGATAAAATAGAGAGAAACGCTATGATATACAAGTGAGAATGGAAATAATAACACTGGGCGGGGATAAGTCGGGGACCAATATGGCGGAAAGTTGAATTAAGTTGCCAGTTTTTTTCTGTTTACAAATTTCATCCAAAAAATACGATGTGTTGGGTCTTTAGGAATCCTGTTCCAATAAGGTCAATTGAATATCAATAAACAATTTTCTTCAGGCGGTAATATACACATATAAAAAGATATCAGATTACCAAGACATACAAGTAAAAATTTCGAATGCGGATCTGTTCAGTACTCATCCCTAGCTGTGATATGTTTTTCCTCTAATTTTCTTCTTATCTGTCTCTTCCATGCTTGAAGAAAGCCTTTCAGTGCACGATACCATGTTATTGTATATTATTAAGCAGAAAAAATCACAATTTAACTAGAACAGGCGCAAAATCACAATTCCTCCAGAACATTCAACGATTGCCAAATTTGACGTTAGGTGGTAGTAATATAGCGCATCTGATACCACGTTTTTTCAATGATGGCAACTCTATACTATCCTATCTCTATGGAATCATTATCATTACTAGAACTGGGATCGTTATGATATCTTTTTTTATTAGTTTGAAACAAATAATCTTAGATTTTCAACTCACTTTTTTGCAGTCCGCATTCCACATTGTCCACATCGTCGCTATTAAGTTTTATAGCTATTGGTTGCATAGTACCATCATAATTGTCGTCATACTGATATTCTCCAGCGAAAAAAGATTCTTCAAAGTACACGCCTTTCTCACCATTCGGTATAATAGGGTTATGAAGGCTTCATCGATTGATTTTTGGTCACTATTTTTCACGAGGTCTATTATAACAGTAATTTCCGTATTGTTAGAATAGATTTGTCGAAATTTTTTTTTGCAGATAAGACCCAGACACCATTTGTTTTTTCACTTCTAGGAATTCGCTGAAAGTTTTCTTGAAATCGAGGTTGAAGGAAAAATGTTATCTAACAATCAACACTAATCTCAAATGTACAGTGTTGTTCAGATCTTAACCAA
Organism: Propylea japonica; assembly: GCA_013421045.1. Classification (NCBI taxonomy): domain Eukaryota; kingdom Metazoa; phylum Arthropoda; class Insecta; order Coleoptera; family Coccinellidae; genus Propylea; species Propylea japonica. The sequence continues at coordinate 107,020,093 of CM024240.1, read as the reverse complement.
GAAATTCTATTAACCACGTATTCCACGTCAAAATAAGCCCTAGTTTATCAAATAAACGAATGTATTAAAATGCTTCCTCTCCGAGATACAGGGTGTTTAAATTATAGACTTCGATGTGAATTGTGCGTTCAGCAAAATGGTTCGTACTTCGAACATCTGCTTTAAATTCACAATTGAGCATGGGTTAATACAGGGTCTCTATGAATGATTATAACAGCGCAGTTGGCGTTGGACTATTATAAATATTTTTCCGCCGACCTCGAAATAAAAGGTGATTTTAATGTGTACAAAATTGAGCAATAATGACCCATTTTAATGCTCAATTTTTTAGCCATTTTAATGTGCAATCCTCATGGCAACCGTACACAAAGTATACAGAAGCACTACGAGAAATCTCAAATCTCTATTGGAACATAGAAATTCCATTATGTTAGATTAGATAGTGGTCGATCGGCACGTTGATTACCCTTCTGCACTGCGACCAATAAGGTCTTTTGTGCGTTTCCATTATGTTAAATGTATGTCTTGTGCAAAATTAGAATGTATTTCAATCAAGAATTTATACACTATTCATGTTGAGATCGTCGGAAAAATCTTGTAATCAACACGGTTATTAATATAGTGACTAATGGTCTCGAACTATTAACGCGTTCGCTCCGCTCACGCATTAAAATATCTTGACCATTAGTCGCTGTCTTTAATAACCTAGTTGATTAAATAACTATTATTATGATGTAAACTTCAATTTAAACAAACTATACTGTGAGAGAAATTGAATAATGTGACTGGAATTATAAATTTGTAAACTTTGCATAAAAACGATAAGATAAATTTTTTCCAAAGAACCTACGATGTTACAATCATTTATAAAGACCCCGTACTATTTTTTTTCAATTACTACTATTTTCTTAGTGAAAGTCTGTACCACCCTGATGTATCGGGTGTCCCGAATTCGTTGTCCTGTGGAGGGGATCTCAGAAACCCCTTGGAGCTAGAAGGAAATGAATGGCACATTTTCGGGCTCGATTTTTGAGAGATTTAATTTGGTGAAAACCGTAACCTTGTAAGTTCAACCGTTTTCGATATATTAGCGAAAATTGGAAATGGCGTGAAATGAAAAGTTCTCATAACTTCTTTATTACTGGCGCTATGAACATGAAACGAAACATTATACAGGCACTTTTTTTCGTAGAATTCTTTGATGTAATCAATTTTTTTTTTTATTGCGTTTTTTTCGAAGTTATAATACAAACTTGTGTTTTTTTAAATGTGAACCATAAGCATTTGAATAGAGATGGAACCGTCTTTTTGTTTCCCTTTTCAAAATATATAACTTAATATATAAATTTCTTATTAAACTGTAAAAACATCAAAAGTTTTATTTTCACACGAAAAATCGAATGGTTGTCTAAATATGATAATCTGTGAACATCAAATGATTAATAGATAAAAACAGATAACAAATTTGTCATAAATATTGTGCGAAGTGAAGTCCATTTTGGTCAATGCAAAGCTCACACCTTCTTCTGACATTGCAGATAGCATTTTGGACGTGTAGCCTGGATACACTTCTTAGTGCATTTTCTGTATTAATCATCAATATTTCTACAGTTTCATTTTCAAATTTATAAATTTGTCCTTTAAATGTGACCACAGGAAAAAATCCAGTGATGTTAAAATCCGGTGACCTTGGTGGCCACCGTACTGGACCAGAAGCTCCGAACCAATTGGAGCCAAAATTTATCTGGTCCAGTACGGTGGCCACCAAGGTCACCGGATTTAACACCACTGGATTTTTTCCTGTGGTCACATTTAAAGGACAAAATTTATAAATTTGAAAATCAAACTGTAGAAATATTGATGATTAATACAGAAAATGCACTAAGAAGTGTATCCAGGATACACGTCCAAATGCTATCCGCAATGTCAGAAGAAGGTGTGAGCTTTGCATGGACTTCGCACAATATTTATGAAAAATTTGTTATCTGTTTTTATCTGTTAATCATTTGATGTTCACAGATTATCATATTTAGACAACCATTCGATTTTTAGTGTGAAATAAAACTTTTGATTTTTACAGTTTAATAAGAAATTTATATATTAAGTTATATATTATTGAAAGGGAAAAAAAACGGTTCCATCTGTTATTCAAATGCTTATGGTTCACATTTAAAAAACACAAGTTTGTATTATAACTTCGAAAAAAAACGCAATAAAAAAATTTGATTACATCAATGAATTCTACGAAAAGAAGTGCCTGTATAATGTTTTCGTTCATGTTCATAGCGCCAGTAATAAAGAAGTTATGAGAACTTTTCATTTCACGCCATTTTCCAATTTTCGCTAATATCTCGAAAACGGTTGAACTTACAAGGTTACGGTTTTCACCAAATTAAATCTCTCAAAAATCGAGCCCGAAAATGTGCCATTCATTTCCTTCTAGCTCCAAGGGTTTCTGAGATCCCCTCACTAGACAACGAAATTCGGGACACCCGATACAGAAAAATAATTATTCTGCGTTTATAATAGCTCTTTTTTATTCGGATGAAGAAGCCAAGAAAAAAGGCTCTGAATTTTGTGTCATTCTCTGAGAATATACATATACAGGTGTGTTTGGTCACGAGTTAGCGATAATTTAGGTCATCAAATATACCTAATATTATCGACAAAAACACCCAAGCTTGGAAGTTTACCCCCTTAGTTTTGGAGTAGCCCCCATTTTTAAATTTACTTTTTTATTTTCGTTGACCCTTCCGAATGATATCGATTTCTTTTGACATAAAGGTCCTACAGATGTAAAAAAAAATGTTTTTTGAAAGATGACACTACCACCTTTCATTGAAGTATAACAATATAAAACATTCAACTTGAAAAACGCCATAAAAATTCTTCAAAAAATCACATTGAAGTATGATTTTTTTTCAATGATTTAACACGCAAGGTTATTAGCTACAAAACAACACTCACATCATATCTGTAAGTTACATAATTTGAGAGTTATTGCTGTTCGAAACATGATTACTACGCGAGTAAAAGACACAGACAGGTCGTCGTGAAGGCCACTGCCTGTCTACAGAGCAGACGCGGCCATTTGAGCAATTTTATGATTATGTCAATTATTAGGTATATTTGATGACCTTAAATTATCGCTAACTCGTGACCAAACAACTGTATATTCGATAATTGAATAAATGAAGTGATGATGTTTACCTACTGCGATGCTGACATCATCCACTTCTTTAGTCAGTGTTATAGTTTCACCCATTTTTATCACAGGTTTATTCTCGACGATTTCGTATGTCCCATTGTATTTTTTTCTCGCGAGAACTAACATTCTCTTCCGTGTTTTGCGGAAATGAAATTATAACGTCAGCGCTACTGACTCCTATATCTTTCGAACGTAAACATTCAACTGTCATTTGGGCAATGCCTTTCGATTATGGCTTCAGTGAACGGTTTTTTCATGCTCAATTCAATATTTTGTCCGTTGACGATAACATCATTGAAGAACGTGGAGTATTCTGAAATAAAAATACGTTTCTAACTTCAATAAAAAGTTTTAGAATGTATGAGGATGTGAAGCCGTCAATGAAAGTAGTGATAATAAACGAAGTAATTTCCTTTATCGTACTGAACAATTACAAAGTAAAGTACAGGGTGGTCAGCTAGGAATTCCGATTGAAAAGCGCTGTAAAAATGTTTTGAATAGGAATAGAGAAGAGA
>CM024240.1:106877084-107016270 GCA_013421045.1 Propylea japonica | reverse complement strand
TTTCAATGTTTTGTTGTTTTTTCTAGTATATACTCTTGCTCGTTTACTTTCAATGATAGCATGTGCTGTTTACCAAGTACTCATTTCGTTGTGCAAAACGATCATACTCACTGGAGGAATGCTTGGATTCATACTGATGTACCTCCTATACTCAGAAGATTACAAAGATTCAGTTTGTTTAACTCCAAGGTAAGGAATATCTCTCAAATCTCCCTCAAACAATTTTTTCTCAAATATTCAGGTGATTACTTAATTCGAATTCCAAACGAGAAACGTTTCGTCATCCCATGACTTCTTCGGGTGAAGGAGTTATGGTATAGCTTTTATGAAAACAAATGAAATTAGCGAAAATTGGATATTATTTGTTAGGTTCATATGAAACTCTGTAGAATATCAAAAAGAGAAATGAAGAATTAAGGTCGGTTTACACATTTCCGTGACGTGACGGCAACGTTGTTGTCAGTGCTGCGCCGAAATTGATTGGTCCGCTCTATGGACTTTTTCAGTTTAGATCTGGTATCTGACATGAATGTTATTGTCTTGTGAAATGAAATACTGCTCTGAATATCTTGATTTCGGACGAGGAAGAAGAAGGAAAAAAAGACACTGTGAGCATCCCATATGACATTTGTCGAAATAGAATTATTCTCATGACAGCCGTGTGCACCGTCTTTTCCCTTTGCTTCAAATAGACACGTATTTTCCGATATTGAAATTGAAATCTTTATTGAAAACAATCTAGAGTACAATTCTTGAACAACTACAATAGAACATAAAACACCCAATAGGTGGCCAGTGAATACCCTAGACAAAAGTCTGTTTTGCATCACTGATATACAGGGTCTTTATAAATGATTGTAACATTGTAGGTTGCTTTGGAAATTTTTTATCTTAATCGTTTCTTATGCAAAGTCTACGAATTTATAATTCCAGTCACATTATTCAATTCTTTTAATTGACCATTATCGTTTGTCTAAATTGAAGTTTACATCAGAATATAAATATTATAATAGTCCAACGCCAACTAGGCTTTTTGAAACTATATAAATTGAAGATTGTATTCATTTCGATGATTACTATTTTCAATTTATCTATGTTTCAAAAATTTGTTAGGTTAGCCTCCTTAAAGGCAAAGAATTTTTTGTTTGTCATTTTTTCTTTATCTTAAAGCCAACTAGGCTGTTATGATCATTTATAGAAACCCTGTATTTTAACTATAATAATAATACTAACTGGACGTCGAACTTCCTAACTGTCACGTAGAAAAAAGTGAGGCAAAGGCCGCCATTTGCAGTTGGGGATGAAACTCGAATATTTGATGTTTTATGAGATCTGTGCTTGAATTTTGATTGAAACATAGACGTTCCTTTGAAAGAATCGATGAAAAATAAACTCTGTGTATTAGTGTTCTGTGAACTCTGACATTTCGGTCTATATGAAATAATAAATATTTCCGATTATTGTGATTAGTTATTAAACAATATTGGTAATCCTATCATTTTTAATTAGTTAAAATAAAATAAATAAGGAATATTGTAATTCTAATAATTCTAATAATAATATTTCAATTCATAGAAAAAGTGACCCTCTCAAATCCAACCCTAACTGCAAATGGCCGCCGTTGCCTCAAAATTTTGACAGGTTCGCTATCTAGTTAGTATTATAAATCTATGGTTTGAATACGTATACGTCTTTTCTCTTGCTTCAATACACTTGTATAGGCGATTCAAGTGATCTCCAAGCCACCTTGCGGCAAAAATTGGAAACGTGACATTAGGTCTCGAAGTATTTGGCGTATGGATGTTGGTGGCAGAAATATTAGTATTTTAGTGGTTTGTATTAGTTATTTGTGTAGTTGGATTTTTTATTAGTTCGGTTTGGATATTTTATTTATGTAGTTGGATATTTTTTAGTAGTTTTGTTGGGATTTTGTATTTGTGTATTTGGGACCTTCAAGAAGAACAATGACGAGTAGTAAAGTTTTCCTTTAATACTAAACTCTCGATGGTATCCAGCATTTTAAAAGAGTTCAGGCCAGTCATACTATTCAGTTTTTTTTGTCACTAATTATATTTTCACAAATTGTGCGAATTTCCAAGTATTCACTTGAACGGCAACATCTTCATATTTAATTTCCGCCAAAGCACATAGAGCTTCAGCGGCCATCCATCCATCAGATGTTCTAGTAATTTCTGAAATTTAAACTTTAGTATATGACCATCAGAATATTCCATTTCTTTACCTGTGCATGGACTTATCATTTGCAGCTTCTTGTTCATCTTTCATTGATTCACAAAGTGTATTCAACTGAAAATTTTGCAAAAATGAATAATTTGAATTGAACATTACATAATACATATAAGCTTTTAATATATATATAAATTTAATTACAATTGGCTGTACAGCATCATATTTTTTTATCCTCCGTCTTTCCTTATTCACTCCGGTTTCATGAGAGCCCTTAGGAAGGTTTTTTGTTGGAATAGCATTCCTCTTCAGTCTATTACGTCTCAAATTCGACTTTTTGGGTCTGTTGTCCTCCACTGAATAGAAAACACTGTATTATTCAAAGTTCTAACAACATTCTAACAACTCACATGTAGACAGAAATCCGAATCTTCAAAATGTTTTGAACAGACTTTCATAGAACTTGAAATTGTCTTTCCACACTTCAAATTTTTTTCCAAACTTTTCTGACATCGACTTTTTCAATAACACCATTTTATGTTTATTTCAACTGAACAAGTACCATGTTTGGGGAAAGAATGAAAGGACACGAGGTCTTGTTGGCACGACTTTTGCATCCATCCTAAACACAACAATATACTTTTGAATTAGACATTTCCGAACACAATACAATGAAGACGAGAAAAATAAACTTTCAGTCGCTCAAAACTCACGAAAAAACGTTGTAACACCAACTAATATCTAGTACATGCACTACGATGCCAAACTTCGAGACCTAATGTCACGTTTCCCATTTTTGCCGCAGGTGGCTTGGAGATCAACTTGAATCGCCTATTTTCCGATATATTTTTCCACGAAAGTTCACTCTACGGTACGTCACGTCACTGAAAGGTTTGGATCGACCTTAAAATCAAACTGTCATTATTCTTTTTCCAGTGAATCAACACTAACCCAACAATACCGAACTGGTCATTCTCGTAACGCTGGTTATCGCTCTCGTGATCCACGGACAACAAACCGAAGCGACCTACAGACTGGATTTCGTTTGGAAATTACAAGCTACGGGTAAGAACAGTTGTTCCAGGGGGACATATTTGATGATAGTCACGTTGCTAGGAGTAATGAGCAGCTCTCTAATTCGGACGCGTATTCTATCCATCAGATTTGTAGATTGTTGAGGAGGTTATACATTCCACTGCGACTTTTAATTCCCTTCAATTCCAGAGGCTAGATCTGCTATCTCCTATATAATTTTCCTGTCCGAGACATTCTTACGCAGGTTCTCAATGGCAAGGAATTCTGTTCTTTATAGTTATAGTTTATAATATTAAGAAATGGCTACAGTTCACTGCGACCTCAAGGTCTATTGTGCCCCCTTACAGGGCTGTTCTGATCATACCCATCACAGCTCGTCTTCCGGTTCCAGAGATCTGATGAAATCCAATATCTGTGAAGGCTTCAACGAGGCTGATTCCTTTGTCTCACATTCTCTGCTTAGGCTAGCAATGACAAAGCATTCCTTGACTAGGTGAATGGGGGTTTCTTCCCCAGAGAACCTACACTGGCCAGTGTCCGACGATAATCCCATCCTCAACCTCAACGGGTGCTTCCTGACGCGACAGTGTCCTGTAAGAAAGCCAGTAAGGAGTTGTAATTGTTTTTTACCAAGATCCAGATATTTTTCGGATCTTGCTGTTTCAAAGTTCCGGAGGAACTCAGTGGAACGATCCAGTCCTGGGAGAGTCCGCCAGAGTTTTTTCTTCTCGGCTTTCCTATTCTCCAGAAACTCCTTCTTATAAGTACAATTACCTATACCACAGAAGAGTTCTGGGCCAATGAGTGACATTCGTGCGCCCTCTTTGGCAAGTGTATTGGCCTCTTCGTTTCCTTTGATTCCCGAATTGCCTGGAACCCAGATTAAAAGACCTTATAATTCAATTGGGATATTGAAAAGAAAAATCTCCATATTTCCACAAATGTGTATTCTGCATGGTGATATTGTCATTATGACATTTATGTATACAGGGTGTTCATCATAAACTGGACAAACATATATTTTCGTGTAGAGGACATCGGGAGAATCATTTTTGCCTTATACAATATATCCCGTTTTTGAGCAATATTCTTATGAGTGTGGTCAGTTATGTATAACACTTAAAGTAACGGTTTTTGGTCAAATCTAAGTATTTTTAGGTCCTCTATTCAGAAAAGTTGACGAAATCCGAAAAATAATTCACAAAATGGAGGAAGACCTGCAATGTTCCAAATTTTTTTTTGCGGTGGTCAAATTGATTTTATTTTCTGAATGAACACCATTTTTTTAAGAATTTCTGTGAAAAATTTTTTTCAAAAATCGAACACAAACTTCTTTTTACATGTCTACAGCGATGAAAAAATTTGACTCGAAATGGATGAAATTTTGAACAATTGTACTTCTTAAATTATCAATCACGAATATGAAACAGAATTGTAAAAAAAAATCCAACGGTTTCATTACTACAGTCATTCAAATGTTTCGTTCAGACCTCTGAAATAATGAAAAAAAAATGTTTTGAGTTCTAGAGTCAAAATATTTAAATTATTGGCATGTCTTAATATTCTAGATGAATTCATACAAAAAAATCAGTGAAACTTAGTTGGGACTTGAGCCGACGTAGGTATCACATAGGGAAATGGCACTGTTCTATAAGGATTTTAATATTCGTTGCCAGGCAACGGTAGTCCGTAGTTCATAGAGTTGGACTGGTATTTGAATTTCAGTGAATATGATTTCGCCAGTAGTCAAACTCTATGAACTATGAACTACCGTTGCCTGGCAACGAATATTATTATCCTTAGAACAGTGCTATTTCCCTATTTAATACCTACGTCGGTTCGAGTCCCAACTAAGTTTCACTGATTTTTTTGTCTAAATTCATCTAGAATGTTAAGACATGCCAATATCTAATTTTTTTGACTCTAGAACTCAAAACAATTTTTTTTCAAAATTTCAGAGGTTTGAACGAAACATTTAAATGACTGTAGTAACGAAACCGTTGGACATTTTACAATTCTGTTTTCATATACGTGATTGATAATTCAAGAATTAAAATTGTACAAAATTTCATCCATTTCGAGTGAAATTTTTTCATCGCTGTAGACATGTGAAAAAAAGTTTGTGTTCGATTTTGAAAAAAATTTTTCACAGAAATTTTTAGAAAATTGTGTTCATTCAGAAAATAAAATTCAATTTGACCACCGCAAAAAAAAATTTGGAACATTGCAGGTCTTCCGCCATTTTGTGAATAATTTTTCGGATTTCGTCAACTTTTCTGAATAGAGGACCTAAAAATAATGAGATTGAACCAAAAACCGTTACAACCAAGTGTTATACATAACTGACCACACTCATAAAATCTTGCTCAAAAATGACGTTTGACACCCTGTATCTCGCTTATGCTTCGAAAACGGGATATATTTTATAAGGCAAAAATGATTCTCTCGATATCTCTACACGAAAATATATGTTTGTCCAGTTTATGATGAAAACCCTGTATATTAACGATATTGTTATGATCATACAGAGGAACGGTTTTAATTTTTTTAAGCGAAAACCATGTATCGGAGTTTAAAAAAATGATTGGCAATTTCAAAAATAATTTTTATTTCGGGAAAAATCTGGGGCGTACCGTTAATGTCTGTCAAAATAGGAGGGTCTAAGTACGTACGAACGCCACTGGTGGAATAAAAAAATTAATACATTAAAAATTGCGTCGTGATTCATAGTAGCTAGTTAGCTACAAGTAGGTACGACTAATTTCATTGAAATATCTGAAGTGGTATTGTAGATATTAATAAAAAATTATTTATTTTTGAAAACTTTACCACCCTGTAACTCGAAAGGTAAGACGTTTGGAGCATATGTTCATAGGAAGTTTTTTCCTAAAATGGGACCAAATATAACCCCCATAATTATTGACGTTCAATTAGGAAACAGCCTGTATTCAAATCAATCCTCAAGTCCTATTCAAAATTTTGAGGTAATAGCATCATTGCTCGACCAATAAACGAGCGCTCAAAAGCACCTTCTTTCTTAAAAATTTTTATTATGACATCACTAGGTATGTTCGCTGATGGGATGTGCAACGGGTAAGAACAGTTTTCCACTAGGAGATATCCGATGATAGTCACGTTGCTGACAGTAATCAGCAGCTAGGCTGCTAATTCGAACTAGTATTCGGTTATTCGACGTTCCCTGTATGTCCCTGTTTGGCATCCATTATCGCGCCATCGGCAAATTGCATCAATTAGGGGATGCAATTCGAACCGACAGTCTCATTTTGCATCTGGGCCATGCCATTTGCTGCTCTTCGATATTTTGATATCAGCGCCGCTGAACAACGAACATTGATGTCGTGTTACTCTCTACCGAGGTGCGTTCAAATTTCACAAGGTTCAGGTTAAAATTGAACGAATAAAAGAAGAAATGATTTTGGTTTGTTTCGATAGGTTTCAAAGGGATATTATGACCACAAAGTCTAAAGTCAACTCCCAACTTGTCGAATGTAACATGACAATTTTCTGTGTGTTGATTCTTCACTATGTTATCACTTGAATAAAAAGAATAATTAAGCGAAAATGTTTCTTGTTCGTGAGAATACAAGTGTATTCGAACTTAATCAGTTCTCTGCATCTTTATGGTAGGTACTCAGCGAATGAAGAAAGTTATAATATTGAGAATAAAGGCAGAATATCCCATTTCTCAGTTTGACCGGGAAAGAAAAGTTGCCCTATATCAAAAAGCTTTTTGGAACCACCCTTTTGCGCAGCGATTCGATTGACATAGTAAAACAGGTATGTTCCTGGAGAAAAATTTTTGATAGCACCGCAACGCCTGGCGTCTTAAGACTTTTCTCCGACTTCTATGCACATTTCAAGTCAACATTAACTTGAACCAAATACCGTCAACAGAATAAAAAAATATTCATCCCTTTACGAGAAAAAATAGGTTACCAAGATAAGTGAATCACCCTGTACAATTCAATTTGGAAAAGTTATCGAACATACTACTGAAAATCACCCTCTTTTTCGCCTTTCAAAACCTGGAACTCTAAATGCGATATTTGATTAAATACATACATCGTCCAAAAACACATTATGTAAGTGAAATATTTCTCTGAGAATCTATCGAGTATTTTTATTGAACCTCCCCTTCTTTGTTTCCTTAGACTCGGTAATTTATAGGTTATATTTTTATTCAATTCACCTCCATAAAAACACACCCTAAAGGCAGAATGTCGTATAATTCCATTTGGAAAAGTTGTCTAATATTTTCAGAAAAAATTCCCCTATCACCTAGGACTTGAAAAATTCTGTGGAATATGTGGTTTCATTCAATTTCAACATCCTTAAATTGATGTATACTTTTGGTGAGAGATACCTGATGATATCCATGTTTCAACAAAGTATTTTTGTAGAGTTTATGAGCAGGTTATACTGTGGAATCAATAAAAATTTCTTTTTTCTGTGACGGAAAAATTTGACATTTTATATCTCTTGACAGTTCACAAAATATGACTTTTTACGAAATTACTTTTTTCCCTGTCAAAAAATGATTCTCTATGTAGCCGTGAAAAAAGTACTCACTTTTTTTCCCGGGGAAAAAAGTAATTTCATGAGCAGTTATATTTCTTTCACTATAAATGGTCGTTTTTCATGTCACAGAAAAAATAGTGTATTATACACGGGAAAAATGTTAGATTTTAGCTCTCGGCTTTTTGTCTCCCTCCGCTTCGCGTCGGGAACAACATAACCTCGAGCTAAAATCTAATACTTTTTTCCCTTGTATAATAATAACTATTTTTTTACTTACGTCTCAAAAAATCCTGGAATATTCTCGAAATTATTTTAATTTACTGTTCCAATAAGCTTGATCTTGAACGCATAATTATACTATCCACAAAAAACGTACGGAAAATTCTTTTGTTCTCGAGGAATTCTGCCTTCGGATTTATGTGTGAGAAAATTCTATCTGTGCACTTTGATAAAAAAAAGTTCATTATTTCCTTTTTTCTCTAGAGGAAAAAGAAGACATGGAGCACCTTGAAGCGTACAATAGAAAATTATTAGATAACATTCTACCTGTACATGTTGCTGAACATTTTCTCAACAGTGAAAAGAATAATGACGTAAGTATTCCATCATGTTGAAATCTATTCATTATAAAAATTTTCTCACAAAAAAATAGTAATTTTGATCAGTCTAGAATCGTACAAATATTCATAAACTGCTCCTTTTTAGTGGACATTGAAACTTCATGGTAATGATTTTTAGTGAATTTTATCATTTTATTGTCTCGTGTAAAAATTTTCTAAAATGATAAGAACAATAATTCTTTTCATGATGCATTGCACATTCACTTGTTCAAAAATTAACAAAATTCACTATTCTTGGTCATACTAAGTTGAGAATTAACTATTTGAAGCATTTCTCAAATACATAAATCAAAATATTTCGGCTAGTTCAGTATTGATATATCAGTACAGTAGGGCGATTGTAAGATCCACTAAACTATGAATTCTTATTGAACCCTAGCTTGAAGTGTTTGTCACAATCTAAGTCTAAGGTCACAATCAACAGTAGGCAATAATTAAAACTTTCTCGATAGCAATATGAAAATATAAATTATTTCTTTGAATTTGGTTCATTTCCAGGAACTGTACCACGAACAATGTGACTTCGTTTGCGTTCTATTCGCATCCATACCGAATTTTAGTGAATTTTATGTGGAATTAGAGGGCAACAACGAAGGTGTTGAGTGCTTGAGACTTCTAAACGAAATCATAGCCGATTTCGACGAACTACTGGCTGAGGACCAATTCATGTACATCGAGAAAATCAAGTCAACTGGAGCAACTTATATGGCAGCTTCTGGTGAGTTCCAAATTAATAATGAATTTTATTTTGTATTCTTTCTTACTCTTCTATAATTTTTCCGTTTCCCTTTGACAGATCAAGGGTTTCCATGTGTTAGGTAACCTCTGACCTTCATCCCTTTTATTTAGGGAATCGGGACGTCGTTCAATTTCTAGAGCTTCACGAATAAATCGGCTTGTGAGTGATTTTTCGGATGCGATAGTTCGGCAATTATCAAAGTAGATTTTGTGGCCTGTATCAGAATAATGTTTGAAAAGGGCTGAAGATGTTTCAGCATTCCGTACAGCCAGTTATGGTGTTCGTATACTCGGTTATGCACCCTTCTGTTGGTTTGACCGATGTATGTCCTGGGGCATTCACAGCATGGTATTTCGTATACACCTTGAGATTCATCAGGAATTGAGTCCTTAGGTGATCGAAGAAAGTTTGAAATTTTGTTGGCAGCTGTAAAGATTATTCTTTAAAATCATGGACAATGTAGATGGTAGAATATCGAACTATTTCGCAACATCTTTTCCAGTGTGCCATTTTCCACCGCTTCGATTACACGTCTTTCTCATTGAAAGACTTTTATTCTTTCTTTCACTCATTTTCAATTAATAATTTCCAAAAGCCGGTTTTAGTTCACGCAATTCTAAGGAAGACTGCGAACTCAATTAAGACAAGAATTCAATTCAAGAATTCAACATTAAAGAGTGTTAATTGAGCAAGATGTCAAGCTATAACTTCAAATTATCGAGGGAGGTCAGAACACGTTGATTTTTTTCAAATTATCAAGTGTTATTCAAGGCAACTCAAAAGAACTTCGAATTATCGACAGATTCAATTTATCGAGTGTCAAATTATCGAGAGTCTACTGTATCATTGTCTTCTAAAACAATGATAATTATATACCTACAATATCTGACTATCTGAGGAAAAAATTCAATAAACACGGATTCAACTGGGAAAGGTTTATGTTTAAAAGAATTAAATGATATTTTCGTCCCAAAAACTTAATTCTGAAAACTCATCCTGTAATCTTCGTGGACTGTGGAGTTAGGAATTTTCATATAGATCATCCTCGCGCCCTGATTTATGCAGAATTTATCAGTGTTTTCCAGGTCAAAATAAAAAGGCTGTCTCTTAGTTCATTAATGATGGTATGTTCGCTCAGCATACCATCAATTTCAGCTCAAAAAGTGACTCCACTACGCTAGAATATTCATAATATCGGGGCACGTCCTCAATCTCCTATCTCGTTTATTCTGCATAAACCTAAAGATACATCACTGATATACGATAGATTATAGGGTTATAAAAAACTCCTCTCAGCTTTTTGCTTTCTTCGATCAAGCATACAGGGTATAAAATACTTGATGGAATGAAATGTTTTGAGATATGAAGAAATGAACTACCAGGAGAAATTTTGCATTTCAGTTATTTTTGGAAGTTATTTTCCTTAAGTCTATTACCCACCATTGATAATGATAGCCCGGACCTGAATAATATAATATGAATTCAACTTTACTAGAATTTTAAATGCATCATTTTCATAGTGGCTATAGCAGTTGAATTTTTTCTATTTTTCATTTGCCTTCGATATCAATGATTATACAGGAGTTAGTGAATGAGTGCGATAAACTTCAAGAGGTGATTCTGCATGAAAAATATACGACATTATGCTATACAGGGTGTCCCGGAAAATGTAGGAAATCTCTCGGATTCAGCTAAAACATAAAAATGAAGATGACAAGTTCCCATATTTTTTTTCCTAGCGGCCCTCCCTACGAAGACACGACCTCCTAAAGGACGCCACTGGAAATCCATTTTAGTGGAATAAGTTTCAAACTACTCGATATAATTTGATGAATATTTGATATGATTAATAGTATTAAGGACCTCTTTAATCACCGAACTCAAATTTCAATTAGCTTGTTCAGTTTACCTGGGACTGGGTTGTACATTTTAATGCTTACATTTTTAACACCCTGTATGATAAGGTGCTAAAAAAAATTAAGGATACCTTGAACATTAAGCTAAAGAAAACGTACTCTTGTTCAATGTCGATAAAATGAACCGTTTGCGAAAAAAAATAATGAAAGAAGTAAGTAATTGAAATTTATTCCACTAAAATGAATTTCCAGTGGCGTCATTTAGAAGGTCGTATCTTCGTGGGGAGGGCCGCTAGGAAAAAATTTATGGGAACTTGTCATCTTATTTCTTATATGTGCTATCTGAGTCCGAGAGATTTCCACATTTTCCGGGACACCCTGTATAATTTTTTGCCGCAAGTTCTTCTATTTCTAGACACCGGGTGTTGAAGTTTTACTTGATACTGACTAAAAAAATGTACGCCACTGAGATATTACAAACAAACAATCAGTTTTGAATTCTTCGTTCAACTCCTGACAAAAATTCTCTCCTGCCTTTTTTGTATGGGGCACCGTTTTTATGCAAAAAATAAACATCTTAAGGTGGCGCTCTTATTGATATATTATTTTTTTTACATAAAAACGGCGCCCTATACGAAAAAAGATACGATACATTTTTGATCACGATTTGAATGAAGAATTCAAAAATCATTGTTAGTTCGAAGTATCTCAGTGGCGTACAATTGTTTAGTCACTTTTTGGGTAAAACTTCTACACCCCTTATCTCGAAGGAGAAGCATTTGCGGACGAGTTATACTCGTATAGCATAATTTCATTACTTTTTCATGCCGAATCACCTTCTGAACTTGCCACACCCAGTAAAATATTAAAATATATTGGCTACGAAAAATGCTTCCAGTAAAGTAAAAAAACTGTTTTTTCCTGAAACCATGATTGAATAATGGCAAAATTTTCCTTTTCAGGACTCACTCAGAACACTTGTGATATGCAGGACTTCAAACATGTCACAGCAATGGCGGACTACGCTCTCAGGCTCAAAGAGCAATTGAGTGAAGTAAACGAACACTCTTTCAACACTTTCAGGATTCGCATAGGAATAAACGTGGGTCCTGTAGTAGCAGGAGTGATAGGTGTAAGAAAACCCCAGTATGACATTTGGGGCAACGCTGTGAATGTCGCCAGTAGGATGGACAGTACATGCGTACTAGATAAAATACAAGTGAGTTTATAAAGGGTGTTTTTTTCGAAGTATAGAACTTTAAGTTAGCATTACTGTTCAAGATGGCTACCGATTTAGCAGCTGTCAAGATTTATTCTCTGTTTGGTTTGGCGATTCATCATAAATAGAATCACGCCTGAACAACGCTTGCAAATAGTGCAATTTTATTTCGAAAATGATTGTTCTGTGCGGAATACGTATCGCGCACTACGTCCTTTTCATTGTCGACAAAATCGTTCATCAGAGCAGTTCATACGATTAACCATGGAACATTTTCGCACCACGTTTACTCTTATTGATAACTCGCGTCCGCAGAAGAAGCTATTGCTACTGTAGAGCGTAGCATTGAGGAAGACCCGAATGAGTCCATCCGCCAACGAGCACAGGAATTGGATCCGTGTCCATCCATTTTATGGAAGATTTTGCGGAAGGATCTTGGTTTGCGTGCTTACAAAATCCAAATCGTGCAAAAATTGAAGCCGAACGATCATCAAGCAAGGCTTAGATTCGTCGAATGGGCCCAAAACGAGATTGCCGTTGTTCCCGATTTTCATAAGCGAATTTTGTTTAGCGATGCAGCGCACTTCTGATTGAATGGCTATGTCAACAAACAAAACTGTCGCATTTGGAATGAAGCTAATCCTCAAGTGTATGTCGAAACAACGTTACATACGTTACCAGAAAAACTGACTGTTTGGTGTGCTTTATGGGCTGGTGGAATCATTGGTCCGTACTTCTTCAAAAACTATGATGGCCAGAACGTTCCAGTCAATGGTGATCAGTACAGAGCCATGATTACTAACTTTATCATTCCTGAATTGAACAACCATGATGTCCAGGAGCTGTGGTTCCAACAAGACGGCGTAACATGTCATACAGCTCATGTCACAATCGATCTATTGAAAGACACGTTTGGTGACCGCCTAATTTCACGTTTCGGACCTGTGAATTGGCCTCCAAGATCTTGCGATTTAACACCGCTATACTACTTTCTGTGGGGCTATGTGAAGTCATTGGTATATGCGGATAAGCTACAAACGCTTGACCATTTGGAAGAGAACATTCGCCGTGTTATTGCCGATATACGGCCACAAATGTTGGAAAAAGTCATCGAATATTGGACGTCCAGATTGGACTACATCCGAGCCAGCCGTGGGGGTCATATGCCAGAAATCATATTTAAAATGGAATGCCACAAGATTATCTTTCGGATAAATAAAATTCATGTCAATCGAATAATCCATCGTTGTTTTATTGCAATTTAAAGTTCTATACCTATAAAAAAAACATCCTTTACTATTTTTACTGAGCTCATTAAAGCTCAGAGCAATAGGAAGGTTTCTAGTTTGATCCCGGAAAATACAAGAAAGTTTTTCATTCACTTCTGGGTTAAAAATCAACAGTGCTATGCCTTAAGTGGCGTTGAGCCACAATATGGAAATATAAAAGTTACCTATATTCGAAAAGCACATTATCGATTTCGAAAGTTACCTTTCCCACTAAAACATAATTTGACAACCTGAAAACAACAAATGTCATTCCACAATTGAAAACAATTAATAATGCTTTATCCTCCCCATAGGTAACCAAAGAAGTCTATCAAATTCTCCATGCAAAGGGCTACCCTATGTCTTGCAGAGGGACGATAGAAGTGAAAGGAAAAGGCTCCATGGAAACCTATTTTCTAGATGGAAACCGCCAAAAATCCGAAATCAATATAGTAGTGAACCCACTGGCAGCAACATCTTCAGAAAAAAGAATGGGTTCAGTCAGCATGGTAATGAAAAATGTATTTTGGGAACTATCAGTGAAAGAAATTGAACCAATTGGAGTTTGGAATGAAATTTCCATTGAACACCTTCTTCGTCGATGGAAGCATATTTTCTGATGAATATTTCTGACCTTTGGACAAGATGAATGAATTTCAAGAAGAAATTTTCAGGACAAATATTGTTCTATTGGAAATATATTATTTTACATCTTATTGCTTTTAGCGAATATAGATTGAATGGATTGTAAGGACATACAAAAATGAGGAGAATGAAAAACTGTTTTAAATGAAAAGAAAGCTTCAAATTACGTGGGCAGTTCCAATATAAACGAGACTTTTCGATTTTCAGGCACAATAGTGGGGGGGAGAACATTCCTGATTTTTTGTTGTTGGATAGGTTTGTCATGAGTAAGGGAAGTACGTCGGATTGCCTCATCGACCCTCTCGGTGTCTACAGTGAAGATGTTTGAGCGAGAGGTTTCTCCCTCAACGTATTATTCTCTCCACTCCTTACTCGCTTGTTTAGACTCTGAGGTGTAGTGGTGCACCCATGTTTCATCATAGGTGATGATGTGAGTGAAAAATTGATGTCCTTGTTCCTGAGATCGTGCAAGGAGACACCCACACACCTGAAAACGATGCAATTTCTGGTCAGCTGTGATAAGGCGAGGAAACCACCTGGCGCAACTCTTACGGTACCTTTGCTCCTCTGTGAGTATGGAGTAGGTGCTCCCATAACTTATTCCGACCTAACTTGCAATTTCAGAAGTGGTACGACATTTGTTGTCTTCAATAAGCTGTCGAACACTACTGATGTTGTTCGCTGCGGTCATGGCTCTCATTTTCAACACAATCACGACCATCCACGAACTGTTTATGCCATGCGAACACTCTGGCTCGCGACAGTGTCGGCAGTTAATTTCCTCAAGATTTTGGCCAGTTTTACGCCTTCTGCGGCGAGAAAATTGATTACAACACGTTCGCAATTGACGGAGGAACCTCTTGCTCACACATCGTTACAGTGGAAACCGAGAGGGTCGATGTGCTTCCCTTACTCTTGACAAACCTACACAACAACAAAAAAATCAGGAATGTTCTCCCCCCACTATTGTGCCTGAAAATCGAAGAGTCTCGTTTATATTTGAACTGTCCTCGTAATAGAGAATCCATGAGAAAACTTTTAGTATCATTTTGATACTATTTCGTATTTATGCTTTATTCAAACCTATATTTAAAAAAAATATATATTCAATAACGTCCTTCAAAAGTAACAAAAATTAGTTCGATCTTTATCAAAACCAGTTATCGAATATCTGTTTAAAATAAATAATTGCTGTAACATAAACATTTCACATTTTTACTCGAAGTAACTAAATGAAAGTCGTACTTATTCTCAATGTATTCTAATCTTACGCTCTCTACTCACTCTGAAACTTTAATTCAAGAGAGTTTGACATTGCCTCATCTTCAACTCTCAATATTCTCTTCTATACTACTTGAGAGCCTTCTGATAAGCTTTCTTTGGTTTAACTGTGATAATATTTATTTCATGAAAAGATGAGTGGATAAGAATGTAACTTATACGTATATAGAGTTTTATACATATATTTGCTAAAAGCTCCTATTCCTGACGCTGTGTAGATAGTGTCCACAATACTGAGGTTATTTTATTGTGAATAAAATGATATTTTATATAAAATTCTATTGAGTTAGCTGTTCTTTTATTTGGTTCCTCTCCAACACGTTAACCATGTAGGTTGGTATACCTACTTTCTGAAGGGTTCAGCTTATTTGTAAGAATTCTTCGAGATGGCACTAACTCACGGTTTATACCATGGTGCTCACTAGAAATCGGATGATATTAAGATCTTAGATGTGCCAAGTAGTTCTTCATACTAATGAGACTCAAAAAAAAAAGGTGTTTCAAATTACGTCGTGTTATTTAGGAATTAATAAAACCAGGATGATGCACTGAATTCATCTGAGTATTTTGACATTTACGTGTGATGTATGACAATATAAAAATGGAATAGTACACAATACAAAAACGCGTTCTAATTGTTGAATCATTTCATGAAAATCATCGTTTTGTTGAAAGTGTTCTTTCAGTTTATAGTTTAAAAAGGGGTTACAGTTCACTGCAACCCCTCACAGAGCTGTTCTGTTCACACCCTTCACAGCTCCCTTCCAGTTCCAGAGATCTGATGGAATCCAATATCTGTGAAGGCTTCAACGTGGCTAGTTTCTCACTCTTACAAGTTCCTCGGCCAAGGCATTCTCTCCTTAGGCTCGCAATGCCAAAGCATTCCGTAACTAGGTGAATGGGGGTTTCTTACTCCTCCCCATAGAACCTACACTCGTCATTGTCCGATAATCCCATCCTGAACAGTGTCCTGTAAGAAATCTAGTGAGGAGGTGTGATTGTTTCTTACCAAGATCCAGATATCTTTTGGATCTTGCTGTTTCAAAGTTCCGAAGGAACTTAGTGGAATGATCCATCCCTGGGAGATTCCGATAGAGTTTTTTCCTCTCGGCTTTCTCCTTCTCCAGAAACTCATTCACAGGTACGTTTACCTATACCACATAAGGTGTCAGGTTCGTGCACCCTCTTTTGCAAATTGGCATCTTCGTTTCTTTTGATTCCTGAATGGCCGGAACAAAGATTAAAAAGACCTTATTTTCTTGCCTACCTCATTAAGTTTGTTCCGGTACTCCCAGATCATTTTTGGTTCGATGACATAGGAGTTCAGTACTTTAATAGTAGCCAGACTATCTGAGTGTATGGCTATATCGCACTTCTGATAGTTTTATAGATTTATATCTACACCTTTTACAGTTGTAATTCAGAAAATCAAAGTTCAATTTCAGAAAGGGAACTTGTATTACAAATAGGAATATGTAATTCAGAAAACAGAAATTGAATTTCAGAATAGTTAATTCAATTTCACAAAGCGAAATTGAAATTCAGATTAGGAAGTTGTATTTCAGAAAAACAAAGTTGTAATTCAGAACAGTGAACTGAAATTCAGAAATGGCAAATTCAATTTCAGAAAAAGAAAATTGTAATTCAGAAGTTATAAATTGAATTTCAGAAAATGTAATATGTAATTCAGGATAGTATCGAATCATCCATAACAATGTGACATCGAATTTGTCCTAATTACATAAGTTTCATGCAAGTTATATCGAGAATAAAAATGGAATGAAAGATAATTGCGCTATTTGCCGAATATAATGACTACAGATTAAATAGGTACATTCATGTTCATTATATCTCGAGTACATGCAACCAATTCTGAATTACAATTTCCTTTTTATGAATTACAATTTCCCATTTCTGAATTTCAAATCACCAATTCTGAATTACAATTCAGATTTTCTGAAATTCAAATGATCCTTTCTGAATTACATATCACTATTCTGAAATTCAAATCACCATTTCTGAATATCAATTTACTATTCTGAATTACAATTCCATCTTCTGAAATTCAATTTGCTATTCTGAATTACATTTTGCGTTTTCTGAATTACAATTGGAAAAGGTGTAGACATCTTTCTATTGAAAGATGTCTACATGTCTACATAGGAAATCTTAGCTATTGCTAAGATTTCCTATTGAAAGACGCTCATACAGGCGCCTAGCGACATTGCACACTTGGTACTTAGCCCGTATATCCCAGCGCCAGCTCCTGTAGAGGTTTTGGAACCATCTGTACAGCATTTTACAGTATTTTCTTTGAGGTTATAGTCGGTGTATTCGAGATCCCATTCCTCTCTTTTATTTAGCAATGTCCTGAAGTTTTTCTCAGTGCTTACTTTCTTGATCACCAGGAAGGTTAGCAGATGAGATGTAGTTGAGGAGAGAGGACCAGACTCTCTGATTCTTCATTATCTCATTAACTGTACTTTCCTTAGATATTCTGAGGATAACCTCATTTGCTACCCTATAAATCACTAGATGAAGAGGTGTGAGATCCGTAATGACCTCAAGTGCTCTAGTTGGGCACAGCTCCAGTGATGCACACACAGGCAAGCCTCTGTACTTTATCGAGCCTTTTACTCGATAGTAGTGTAAATTATTATTGTAATAAAATCATTTTTACTGATTATTTGGGTCACTAATCGACTCAAAGAGCTTAACAAAAGCTTTCCAGTCAAAACTTTTCTAACTATTCCAACGATAGACCCATAATGAAAAAAATGACAATTTATTGTATACCTCATTATTCGTTACATCACACTGTTTCAATGTCAATTTACACACCAACCATTGGTTAGGAATATACACTGTCAAAACTAACAGCGTACGTACTTTCAGTCATCAATTCTTGTTGTTGCCATGATGTCTCTCAGCAATAACACCTCGATTAACTCTTCGCCGACCTCTCATAGCTGACTGCCGAGCCTCTGCAGCTTGCTGAATAGCTTTTCTAGCAGCAGCCTTGGTAGCGGCCAGGTCGTTTCTGTCTGGCGGTGCAAAGTTCGTTACAAAGCTGCTCTAGCTTGGCCCTGGCAGCTTCGATTTCCTTAACTTTCTCCGCTAACTGCGAACGAAGAAGATCTAAGGAGTTTCTTTCATTGGCTCCTGAGCCTTGCGCTAACTGACCAGCTGTAGCTAAGAGCTTTACTAGTGCGTGAGCTTCATGAGACGTTCTGGTAGCGCTGTTTGCTGTATTTTCTAGTTTCTGATTTGCTCGCTCTTCTTCCTGAACTGCAATGAATGGAGAATTTGATAAGTGGCGGCTGCTCTGAGGAGGCAGAGGAGGCCAGGCCTCCCCTAATTTCACTGCATTTTATTCAATTTTAAATTCAAGTTAAAATAAAAAATAATCACATTTCTATGTACCTATATCTGTATTATTTCTATCATTCTATCAACTATCCAAACCTCAAAGTAATAAACATATGTTTATTACTCAGTGATCTAAAACATTCATACATTAGTGATGTTCTTTCGTACTGAACGAAGTGATTTATATATATATATATATAACTTCAATCAGAAAGATCAGTTGAAGCGATCATTCTTTCGTTTTCAATCAGTTTCCCCTTCCACAACTCTAAAGTGATTGCAAGTGATTATTCTAATCGCGGAATAAGTTCCATCAGTTCAATCAGTACGAAAGAACACTACTATTATCCGCAACAAACAATACAGCGTGACGGATAGCAAGCAAACCAATTAGCGAAGGGGGCTCGCCTCCACCAGTCGAGGTTTGTTAAAATGTAACATTTCAAACTTTTTCGGAACGGTGCGGGAACCACTCAAAATTCAAGCTGTAGATCACGTGTCGAAGGCACGGCTCCGCGGCATTATTTTCGCTTCAAGAAGAATGAGCTTAGCCGAAACTGAACGTCCGATCGGCTCGAATCAACCTCGGCGATCGTGGACGGAGATCAGCTGTTCGTTTTGATTCCCTACCTTTTCATTAACGAAGTATTAAACCTCTCAGCGTGCGGTTTGGGGTTTTGTGACATTTTACGGAGAAGTTTGTAGGTAGGATTTTAATATTTCTACAAGAAAGGTGGAAATGAAAACAAGAAGTGAAAATTATAATGCAAGTTGTGAACTTAAAGAAACGCAAGATCCTGTAGATTTCATTTTGAATAATAAATTCAATAAAAAAGGTGATGAAACTATAGTTATTAAGACACCACCTGCAATACCAAATTTAATTATTTATTCTGCTCATAACCGTTCGTTCTGCGTAGAATGGTATAATAATAATAATAATAATAATATGCATTTATTTTCCAAATTATCATCAGAAGATAACAAAGAGAAAACAAGTCAGAAAAAATTAACTATAAAAAATCATAAACGTTCACAAGCATGTAGAAATTCAGAAACAGAATAAGGTTCAGTATTCATGACAAGTTGAAATAAAGTTTTACGGAATGAATTATAATTTTTGATATCCTAATATATTTAGGAAGAAGGTTGAACAGTCTTATTGCAATGTACACAGGTTACGTTCGGTAACCGACAACTTGTAGGGGGAAAGAAATATGCAATTTTTCTTCTGGTGTTATTCACATTTACATAATCCTGGAAGTAGCTTCTATTTTTGTGAAGGAATAGGAGAGTTCTGTACACATATAAACCAGGAAGAGTAAGGATATTATGTGCTTTGGATATGCTCCTGCATGATGCCCTGTACTCCATTCGAAACATTGTCCGAAGTGCTCTCTTCTGTACGACAAATACCCGGAACCTCCCCATCCATAAGTGTGATACTTTCAGGTTACACTGCATTAGTTCGATTGCTGCTAGAAAAGAAAATTATACTTGTTTTGTTCGTATTGAGATTTAACTTGTTGTCCATGCACCAATTCTGAATCTTCACCATCGTGCCTTTGATGTTGGCTGAGAGGGACTCAACATTTTTAGCGGTTAATATGACATTTGTGTCATCAGCAAACAAAAAAGTATCCAGATCTTCAGATTTATCGACCACCATCTCCTCATCTTGAATTGCTGTGGGCAAATCATCTATATACACAATAAATAGTATTGGCCCCAGAATTGTACCCTGAATAATTCCCTCTAATACGGAAGCCTCGAACGAAATAGATCGCTCATTCTGAGATTCCACCACAACAACTTGTCTTCTGTTACTTAAGTAGCTCTCGAAGAGCTTGAGTGATAATCCTCTAATACCAAATCTCTCCAGCTTCATTAGCCGGCGCTTATGATCAACGCAATCGAAGGCTTTCGATAGATCGACAAAAAGTCTCGCTGGTATCTCCCCTCGCTCAAGAGCGTGTGTGATAAGTGTAATCTTCCACAGTACTTCAAAAATAGCCGTTTCGGTGCCTCTTTCCGGAACGAAACCATGTTGCGTCTTGGATAGGATTTCAAACTTCTGGAAAAACTTCAAAATCCGATTAGCAAGTGTATTTTCGAAGATTTTGGCAAATGATGTAGTGAGGCATATTGGTATATAATTGGAAAGCTCATTTGTATAGCCTCTTTTGTGACAAGGTTTAACCAGCGAGAGCTTGAAGGAGTCAGGAAAAATGCCAGCCCTGAAAGAACAGTTGATTACATGACAAAGAGGTTTCAGAACACCAGAAATGTGGCGTTTAATCACAGTCATAGGTATACCATCATGTCCAGAACTTTTTTTGTTCTTCATTTTGTTCACAACTGTCAGTATCTCCAGTTCTGTAACGTCGAATAGATAGAAGGATCTGGGAGTTCGTTCAGGAATCTTGTTGTTGACATTGACCCTTGAATGTCTTGGTGGAAGATTAGTGAAAAAATCATTGAATGCATTTGCAACCTCTGCCAAATTACCTTCCTGACCTCTGCATTCTTAAGCTGGTTTTCAAAAATTTGGTGAGTGCTGTCATTAAATATTCTAACATTTTCCTTAATGACTGATTTGGTGGATACCGGTCCCTTCTGAAAAGTAAACTTGAGACCCGAGTGGTCAACTAAGTGTTCCTCATAGATAAGTTAGTTGTTGATCCCTCAAGATTTGAAATTATTTTATCTATGCAGGTGGCAGAGTGCGATGTAATAGGTGTAGGCTCAGGAGTAGTCACCGACAGATTACTAGTTTCCAAATGGACAGAAATGTTTTACTCTAATCTGCGGAAGACATATATCAATATTGAAATCTCCCGCTATTATAAAAGATATATTCTGAGTGAGACAATGGTCAAGCAATCGATTGAATTTTTCAAAGAATACCTCAATTTCACTCTGGGGCAAGGTGGTAGGCCGATATATGCAGACTATCAATAACTTTCCAGATCCTATAACCACCTGTGTGGCACAACACTCAATAGAACCAGAAGCACTAAGTGATTTTAGGTCAATTCTTTCTGAAAAATAAAAATTGTCCCTGACTAGGATAGCGCAGCCTCCATGGTGACCCTTCTCCCTGCAATATACCGATGTTAAGTTATATCCATCAGGAATGTAGTTCTCTATCTCCTCCCTGGATTGCCAATGTTCGGTAAGACACAAAAAATCAACGTCATGTTTCAACAGGGTTTGTTCTAGCTTAAGGTATGAAGTACTAATGGCCTGGATGTTCTGGTGAAGAGACAAAGTTTGTACATTTTTCTTTATTTTATTGTGATTGGAATCAATGATTTCCGATAAAAATTAGAAAAGTCGAATTCTCTCACGTGACACCATTAGGCCAAATTAGGATCGTTAAGTTTATCATATAACTCACCAAAAGGTACTCCGATGCTGAAAGCAGAGTTTGTACCTTTCGTAGCTAGCTTCTTTATTTCAATTGTTTCGTGTCTCGGAAGATCTGAGAGAAAGCTCCTAACATCTGAAACTGTGACTTCAGTACCGCAATTTTTCCGACGTATAATTATTCATTTCTTTTATGGCACCTTTAATCTTTTCATTTTCTTTAGTGGAACCAGTAGAGGAAAGTCGGGCAGATTCATACACGGGGCACTATCATACACTACCGATATCTGTTGTTAGCCGCACATCAAAATGAACGACTTGAAACATATTGTATACGTAGCTTATCTATGTGTGTGATGACTCACTAAGTTTGAAAACAGTTGATGTCAAACGCTCGAAGAGGTAACACGGCAAGTGATTTGGCATCGCCAAAGTAATTTTTGAACCTCACTTTGAACCCATTTTTATCGATAGAAACTGTTTTTTAGATTATTCAGAATTATTTCATTTGAAAGATAATGGGGTCAAGTTTGTGAATTGATATGAGAATAATGATACATATGTTTGTTTTTTTTTTCAAGAATATTTCTAGTTCATTTTCTCGTGATGGGGTAGGTTCATACAGTCGTGAGCGGGGTACATTCATACTGCATGATTTGCTCTACGTTTTCATATTAGTTTTTGAACTGAATTGAAATCATAATATTGTTCTATAGAAGAAATATGGTCTGAAATTACAAGAACAAGGAACTAGGATTGGAGAGGTGGAAAAACAGGCCATGTTGAAAGCTATCAATGTAGTTTTGAAAAACAAACTCTCTTTTTTAGGGAAATCAGCAGCCGAACATGGCGTTTTGCACAACACTACCTACATAGAATTATTAAAAAATTGCGCGAAACAAAGATCCTGATAGCAAAAGTCGTGTATTTCGAATCGAAATTTTCCTGTATGAAAGTGCCCCCGCATGTGGGGTAATTCATACATTTTATTTTTTTTGTAACTCTAACAGAAAGTCGCACAAGAGTATTCATACAAATCACATACAGGGTTGGGATAAAGTTTGGCACAAATTAATATCTTTAAAACGAAACGGGCGATAATTTTGAAATTTGGCAGCTGAGTGTAATGGACCACAATGCATTTGATGAGCATATTTTCATTAATGAGATATTTCCGGTTTAACCGGAAATGACCAAAATTTTTTTATTTAATGGGACACCCTGTATATTTCTGCAGATTCTGAAAGAGCACTTTGTTTCGGATCTGTCCATACTAGGTTCCATGTAAAAATTATCTGTAAAAAGAAGAATTGAGACAACGGATTCTTGATGAATGTGCATTAATACATGGAGAAGTCTTGAGAAAAGTTACTCAAGAATTTGTTAATAAACTGGCATATTGTCAGGAGGTGAATGGCTAGCACTTCGAACATTTCAATTGATTTTTTTAATTATTTTTAAAAAAAAATTTTCTATTAGTAAAGTAAAGTATTTCTTCTTTTTATAGATTTCATAAAAAATACGTCATGCAAAGCAGAAAGAGTTATCTACTACAAAATATTTCGTTTTATATCTCACTATTGATACAAATAACAACGATTTATTCATTTGAATGGATTTTTTCTCAAATGTACAAAAGACTGAATTTCTTCTTTTTACAGAGAATTTTTACTTGGAACCCGATATGGACAGATCCGAAATAAGGTGCACTTTCAGAATCTGCAGAAATAAACAGGGTGTCCCATTTGAATAAAAAAATTTTTGGTCATTTCCGGTTAAACCGGAAGTATCTCATTAATGAAAATATGCTCATCAGATGCATTGTGGTCGATTACACTCACTGCCAAATTTCAAAAATATCGCCCGTTTCGTTTTAAAGATATTAATTTGGTGCCAAACTTTATCCCAACCCTGTATTTCTAATATATGGCCAGAATAGTGAGATTATCTGTTTGTGATGAATTGATAGAGATATCGATAACAGAAAAAATTCTATAGGATAAGTAAGAAAACTGTATGGATGGTACCCATCTTCCCCTACACAAAATACTCTTCCTTGTTTTCCTCTGCAGTGTATGTGAGTACTGAGTTGGGTCAGTTTCATTACTTTTTTTTGTAAATTCTTCCCCTTCTCGTCACCGTTGACCATTCCGATGTTAAATTTTCGCTTCAGTATAATGCCAGTAGCTGACAGGAAGCCCACTTCGAAATGAATCATTTTTTTGGTTGCGTGGTCTCGGGCCTCCTCTGATTAGAATATCACGAGCCGCCACTGAATTTGATGAAGTAGGTATTTTGGCTTGAAAATTCCAGAAACATAATATGTGCTATCACTACTGAGCGTGTTTCCTCTGAACAATCTGTAGGTTTTCGGTTTCATTTTGAAAATTTTACTAATTGTAATTTTTACTTAGATGAAATACATGACTGCAGAATTCTCGATAAAACTCTGATGAACTTACTTTGAAATTGTACTATAGTTAGTTGTCAGAGCATTGTGGTGTTAAAGGCAATGAAAAACCGATGAACTCGCATCAATGTTAACACCTGCTGGACCTGAGCCTTTCTGTAGGCTTGAAAAAGACCAATATAAGGTAGATGTCCATCATGGGAGTTGATTCAACAGAGTAACCCTCTAGAGAAAAAACCCAGGACTTACTCAGTCCAAATATTGAAAGATGTCTAGATATAAATCTAGAAAGAAACTATCAGAGGTGCGATATAGCCATACACTCAGATAGAAAAGCTGCTATTAAAGCACTGAGCTCCTACATCATCGACTCAAAAGGATCTGAAAATAAGGTCTTTTAATCTGGGTTCCCGGCCATTCGGGAATCGAAGGAAACGAAGAGGCCAATACAATTGTCTAAGGAATGTCACTCATTGGCCCAGAACCCTTCTTTGGTATAGGTAAATGTACCTATAAAAAGGAGTTTCTGGAGAATGAGAAAGCCGAGAGGAAAAAACTCTGGCGAATCTCCCAGGGATGGATCATTCCACTAAGTTCCTTCGGAACTTTGAAACAGCAAGATCCAAAAGATGTCTGGATCTTAGTAAGAAACAATAACACCTCCTCACTGGCTTTCTTACAGAACAATGCGCCTTAGGAGGCACCTGTTGAGGATAGGATTGTCGGACATGACAAGACAGTGTAGGTCTGTGGGGAGGAGGAAGAAACCTCCTTTCTCCTGGTCACGGAATGCTTTGGCATTGCGAGCCTAAGGAGAGATGCCTTGGGCGAGAACTTGTAAGAGTGAGAACTAGCCTTCCAGATATTGGATTTTATCAGATCTCTGGAACTGGAAGGCTAGCTGTGAGGGTATGGTCCGAACAGTCACAGTTGCATTTTTGTATAGAAAGAATGATTTTTATAGAGCGAATGATTGAATTTATATCACTATTGTATAGGGGAAAGTGAGGTAATACGATCCCTAAGGGTCAAATGATCCCCCGCCGTAAATCAGAAACAGTTTGTACCATCTATCCAAATACAGATGAAACATGTTCCCCTGGGCCCTGCGAGTTACCTGTAAAATGTCAATGCGGTGCGAGTGCTTGGCGTGATTATATTAAAAATAATCAAAAAGTGTGGCTTTGATCTAAGGTAAGCAGGTTTTTGGACTTTCGTTTTTTTTACATGTAAGTGTTTTACTGAAATGTTGTTTTATTTGCGGGTATTAGTAGCAGTTAGCTAATATTTAAGCCATGTTCGATCATCGCACGCGGTATGTGAAGGTTTTGTTTTGATCGATATTTTGTAATTTCGTATTTGGGGTGAAATGATCCTTTTGTGTGCCTAAATGATCCCTGGAATCATTTTACCCCATTAATAGTTTTTGTTTACAATCAGGCCAAGAATTTATAAACGTAAAACTTATCGCCAAAGAGGCCTGAAGAACATATGCAAAAGGCATTAGAGATGGTATGGCTCACAAAACCGCGAGAAGAGAATTTGAGGTCCCTGTATATAATGGTATTAGAAAGAAGAGCCGAAGGTAGAAATAAAATAGCTGTAGGCCTCAGCTAAAAAGTTAGGTAGCAAACAAACAGGGTTGAACCTGGAACAAGAACTGGAACTTATTGACATGGAGTCCAGAATAATATACGGGCTGACCACTCAGGAATTCTTAACCTCAGCCCACCAAAAATGGCAGAAAAAAATAATTTACCGCATCAATTTTTCGAAGATAAAGGAAAAGCAGGACTTGAATGGCTTCATGGATTTAGAAGTAGATATCCAGACATTACAATGCGTGCGCGAGGTTTTAATAAGAATGTGGGGGATGAATTTCTCTCGACTTTGAGAAACGTCCAAGAAAAATATTATTTTTCAACCCATCGAATATTTTTGTTTTGTGTGACTTGCTTATACATACTTAAATTGTTATGAACAATACATATTATCATTCAAATAAACAGCAGAGTTTATTATTTCATTTTTATTTGATATTTATTAACTCACAGTACAAATGATCCCTGGGATCATTTTGCCCCTACCCCAGGGATCATTTTATCCACAGGGGTGTATAAAATGATCCTTTACTAAACTTTTACAAAAATATGTTATACAAAAAAACTACATAGATGAAATGAAAAATAATAGGCAGATACAAAGTTAAGTAAATTCACTACCTTCAACAATTGAAATCTTGCGGTTTTGCCTTCAACTTTAGCCACAATTGAAATTTTCTCTGAAGGGGATCATTATACCTCACCTTCCCCTACTATTCTTAATACAATATTATTTTAGTGGATAAAAAAAGTGTAATTCACTCAGTGAATAAATATTACTTACCCTATTTGACATTGGTTAGATATTGTCACCTTCAAATGCTCAAATGGAATAAATACCCATGAAAAATAAAATTATTGACTGAACGGAACTCACCTATGGTTTTCGCGGCTTCTTTTTCCCTGTGTATCTCAGAAAGATAAGTTTCTTTACCAGCTAAAGCTGCTTGTGCTGCCTTCGCAGCTTCAACAGCTTTATCAGCAAGTTGTTCCTTAACCTGGTGAGCTGCTTGCTGTCCTGCCGCAAGTTGAGCATCGTGAGCAGCTTTAGCTTCTTCAGCAGCTGATACCGCAATATTGCTGGCAATTTTACTATGTGAGGAAGTGTTGCATTTCACTCTGATTATAAGACTTAAGAATAGACAGATTATTAGGCTTTTGTTCATTGTTTGTGAAATTTTAAAAAGTCAATCATTCGATGACAGCGGAAAAATGAGACCATAGAACGAACATTCCTATATGGCGAAAAAAGTAGAGATGTTCAATTAGGAAATAAGGAGCTTATCGATGGCCTAACTGTAATACCCCGTATCTGAAATGAGTGAATTCTCTCGAGACAAAAAAAACTCGATATTTTGATTTTTTCAAAATACTTTCGTTGCCTGTTACTAAGAAATAAATTATTCTTTCGTGGTTCAAGAAAAAGTTTTGCCTTCTTTCGTTTTTCTGATTTAACAGTATATTATATTATAAGGATTAAAATTGCATATTTTTTTTACGAGCAATATTTGCAGTTGCGAGGCGCAGCCGAGCGAATGCAAAATTGCGAGTTAAAATAGGCACTTTTAGTCCGAATATATATACTATTTTTTCTCCAACCAAGTCAAATTACAATAAAATTGGTTTTAGTGAAAAATCGTTCACCAATTTGGTTATGAATTTGAACACAGAATCATGACACTGATTGTCAAGTAGACGTCAAATGCCATTACTTTTAATCCGAGGATTAAAAAAAAAAGTAGCGTTTTTAATCCTAGGATTAAAAGTGTTGCTAAGTAACGAGTGAAATTTTTGTACGGTAGGAAATGTATGACTTTTTGCACCTGAAAATAGTACAAAATGTCAACATTTTTTGATGGTTGGAGAAAAATTCGTATTTTGTCTCTCCTGTAAATTCACTTTAGTACTTCAAATACGGGGTATTACAGTTAGGCCATCGTTATGCACTTTTCAGGATGACTTCCGGTCCAAAATGGCTCGGTTAAGTTCGTTAACCAGCAAAATCGTAAAGGTGTTCCATAAAATATGGCCATTAACATTTTTGGTTCCTCAATATCTCAGAAAATACGAAACCAATAGCAAGATGCAGATAACAAGCCTCATGCAAAATTGTGTGGCCGTAGTGTGAACAGAACCATAGAAAATTCAATTGGAATATTGAAAAAAAAAACTTTATATTTCCGTATAAAGATATCCGATTCGAGTGAAATTTTTTTGTGAATGGTGATCAATATTCTGAATGTTCATCTAAAATTTCGAGCCATAGTTTTAACAAAACCATAAAAAATTCAATTAGAGAATTGAAAAAAAATCTTTTTATTTTATTATTATTATTTATTTTTTTATATCCGATTCAAGGGATTTTTTTCTAATGAAGACTGTTTTACTAAATCTTCCTGCAAAAATTTGTGTCCATAGGGTCAACAGAACCATAGAAAATTCAATTGGAATATTGAAAAGGAGAATCCCTATATTTTCATTACAGAATAACCGATTCAAGCGAAAATTTATTTTGTGAATCAAAACTACTATACTGAATGTTGATACAAAATTTCAAGGGGATCGCATCATCACAACCATAGAATTTAATTTTTTTTTAATTTTTTGAATAATTTTCAGATTATAATTCTGCTGAGATTCTGCATTTATATATTTGGTATCAATCTCAAATACCCTATGAAATTTTGAGGTAATACAGTCTCATAGCTCAAAAGCTCCTGCTCAGGGCTTTTCTCGAATTTTTTTCGAATAATTCTGGATTTCCCAATTCGATCAAACTGAAATTTTGCAGTGAAATGTTCAATACCAATTCAAAGCAGTACGCAAAAATTTCTCAGGAATACAACTACAGTATATCGCAATAACGAAAAAATATTAAGATTCCCATGAAACAATAAAATCGTATTGGAGGATGTAAATTGGAGAAGTGTATGATCATGCAAATTTTCAGAAGAATTGTGAAATCAGGACAATAGAATATTGATATTTCCACATTTTTTGAATAATTTTCAGAAGATAATTCCTATCGTGCTGCATTCATATAGTATATGTATACAATGAACGAGTGCTCAAGAGCACATGGACATATTTTCTTATTTTTTTTTAAAACTGAATAAAGAAGAAAAATTTGATTTCATCAAGTGTAATGTATAATAACAAATAGAGCAAAACACTCGTAAAACTTCCCACCACCTGGAAAAAACTTATCGATCAGGAAGGTAATAAAGTACAATAATAGAATGACATCTCCCGTCTGGAGATGATCGCGGTTGTTATGGATACGAATTTACACATCTCCTACGCTGAATCTCGACATAAAACCCAATCTTGGAGAAAATGTCCTTCTAAGTCCTATCAACAGGTTGCCAGGTCTCCGCAGTCAGATTGTAGCGGTCGTTCTAGACCGATGTCAGAGGTTAAATTCGAAAAGTCGGCCAGAGATAAATCTTAATAGTTTAATGATGTCTGGCATGGGTGTAAGGAGTAGGAAAGATGAGAATGAGCATCGCTAGAATAGCTTGTTGATAAATATTCAGTTAAATATGAATCTGGGAACTATTGACATCTACGGGATTTTTGACAAAATGTACACTTTTGATGATGTGGTTGGTTTTATGTATAAAAGGAAACATCCCTCTAGTTTAGGTGTGACGCGGATATTGTTCGGTAAGTCAAAATGTTTTATTGAGGGAAAATTATACAGGGTGTTACATAATGCGAGTAATATGTCACAACTTGAGGGGGTGAATCTACATGTAATTTTAAGAAAAAAAGTCCATATAAACATGGTTCCGTGAAAGCTTCGTGATGGAGCTACAGGGTGTTGAAATTTCCAAAACAAAATTGGTTTTTCTTCATAATTCCTGCAGTTTTCGAGAAATTTAATCGAAATTTGGAATGCGAGCTATTTTCAATAGTCTCCATCATTGCACTTCCTGACTCTTGACTAGAATCTACAGGGTGTTTTTTTCCGGAGCCATGTCTGTTCAGCGTCAAATCAATTTTTGATATCTTCGTTCAATTTAAAAACTTTTTTAACTCTTATAATTTTTTCGTATCTCTAACCGTTTTCGAGTAAAAAATTATTGAACGATTGTATGTTATTCGCTAAATGAAAAAAATTATAGAAATACTCGTTAGGTATGCCCAAAATTTGCTTTTATTTTTACAGCTCTTCATCCGAGCCTCTACTTAAGCTTATTCAATGTCAAACTACAATCGTTCAATAATTTTGTTACTCGAAAACGGTTGGAGATACGAAAAAATAACAAAAACAAAAGTTTCTAAATTGAACCAAGAGATCAAAAATTGATT
Source organism: Propylea japonica (assembly GCA_013421045.1). Lineage (NCBI taxonomy): Eukaryota > Metazoa > Arthropoda > Insecta > Coleoptera > Coccinellidae > Propylea > Propylea japonica. The sequence goes on along the minus strand of CM024240.1, from coordinate 106,985,818 downwards.
TTACGCTGACCAGTGGCGTACCGCAAAAAAGTTTGAGAGGGAAAAAGGAGACATGGCTCCGGAAAAGAAAACACCCTATAGATTCTAGTTAAGATTCAAAACGTGCAGGGATGGAGACTATTGAAAATGGCTCGCATTCCAAATTTGGACTGAATATCTCAAAAACTGCAAGAGTTTTAAAAAACAATTATTTTTGGAAATGTAAACACCCTGTAGCTCTGTAACGAAGCTTTTGCTGACCCATGTTTATATGAACCTTTTTTCTTGAAATTATATGTTGATTCATAACGTCAAGTTGTGATATACTATTATGTTATCATGAATACCGGAAGGAACAACTTTTTGCTTTTTGTGGAAACAACTTAAAAATTTAGGAAATGTTCGAGATTTGGATGAGTTGGATTTATAATTGATCAGAATTCAAACAGTAGTTTTCAATTAATCAAATCACTCTCATATTCTAAATACGCTACAGTCCCCAAATATCACAGAATCATCTCTCACAGTTTCTCACCTAAAAACTGCACCAAAAATCCCATAAAATGGATAACTTGTGACAATTTCGACCTTCCGATAAATCTGAGAAAATTATTCATCAAAGCATCCAATTGCTTATTACTCAAAATACTCAGATTTATCTTGTTTGCCGATGATTCTTCTATAGGAATCACTGCAGAGACCTTGGAAGAACTGCAGAGGCTGTGTGAAATATTGGTTCAAAGTTCGGGGAATGGTGCCAGGTCAATAGGATCGTAGTGAACATCGATAAAACGGTATGCGTTCACTTTTCTCTATCAGGCGAAGAACAAATACATTGTTATTCGCCATCTAGATACCATAATTCCATGCAAATCACATACGAAATTCCTTGGGATACATATCGATAGACATCTAAAGTGGATAGGCATATTGATGCTGTCTGTAAAAATCTAATTGTTCCTTTATGCAATTAGCAGGATTAAAAACACACTTCCTTTGAGATCTCTCATAAATGTTTACTATAGTTTGGTATATAGTCACTTAACGTATAACGTCCTACTATGGGGCAATTCCCCTGATAATGTCAGAGTTTTCATGATACAGAAACGTATAATTCGTTTAATGTTCAACTGCGCTCCACGAACTTCTTGTAGGCCTGTTTTTGTATTAAATAATATCCTCACTTTGGCTGTATATTCATAATGAGATGTCCCATATATGTAAAGGAGAATGAAAGCGAATTTGTGAAACTTTCAAGCTTTCATTCTCATAATACAAGAAACAAAGCGGTCTTGAATATTCCTGTGCATAGAACTGCAAAGTTCGAATCTTCTCCCAGGTATCAGGCCATCAAAATCTATAATCATTTACCTCTCAGCATACGATCGCTCAATGTAAGTAGATTTAAGGCAGTTGTAAAAAAATTGTTGGTAAAAAAATGTTTTTTACAATGTAAATGAATATTTTAGTGATAGGCTTGAATATTGCTGATTATTTAATTATTTTTTGACTTGTCCTATACATAATTTGTTATGTCTTTAAGGATAAATAAACTATTATTATTATTATTATTAATTTATGGCATTATCTCCTGCAATATTTTCGACAACTAAAATTGTATCATTTCAGGTCTTTTGATGATGCTCGACCTTCCTGAAGAAAGAGGGGGATCTGACATATTCCACAGATATGGAAACCCCCAAAATTGTCATTTTCCTTTATTCGATTTTATAAAACCTCTCAATTACGAATTAATGGCTACCTTGTACGGTATAATGTGGTTAGGTGAGTATTTTATGGAGGATACAATTTGTCTTAAATCGATCTTAACATAATGTCATGTGTAATGAGCTCTTTGAAAAGCTTACGAAAAATGGGAGCAAATACGAAAATCAGTTGTAGTTATTGAGAAAATGAACCAAAATAACGAATTGATTGATTAGTTATTTGAAAAAGGCAGCGTAATAAATTATTGCGGTAAACTTGAAAAACATAAAATGCATTTGCGAGTTCAAAATAAATATAGTGGAAAAATTCATCTCTAATCATTAATCAGAGGACTTCAACAAATATATTCTATTTGATTTGCAATATAAGGAGAATAATAAATTTTAGATTATTGCTTTTTTATCAACAGAAATTTATCCCATATATATCCATAGACTTACTTTCTCAGAAAAAGGAACACACTACAGATGTATCAAGTTTTTCAATAATCTACCAAACAGGCTACAAACCCTTAGATCACATTAAACCTCCAAACGAGAGCTCAGGAAATACCTTACTGGCTTAGAACCCTATACAATACAAGAATTTCTGGATTTAAACTCAAAGATCTATGTTTTTCTGACACAATTTCATGTATATAGTATCAAGGTCTTCGAGAATGTAACTCATAGAAATGAAGAAGCTTATTCATTTACAGTGAAACTTCCCTCAAACGAACGTCTGTATAACGAGTTTTCATGTACAGGGTGCGGCAGAGAGGACGGACGGGTTTTAAAAATTCATAAAACAGTTGATTTTTACTCAAAAACAAATTTATTGATGCGATAAGGTTCACAATGAAATAGCATTTGAGACAGTCAAGTGTGGAAAATAACCTGAGGCATGTGGTGGTCGAAATTGTTGATGCAGTGCTGGAAGCGTTCTTGGAAGTTCGCATAGACTCTTCCCAACATTGCTCCCTAAACTTTAGCGACTTCCACGCGAATTGCGTCCTTCAATTCGTCCAGAGTTCTGGGCTTGTGTCCGTATACTCTAGCCTTGAGGTGTCCCCACAAGAAAAAATCGCATACATATGGATAAATCATATCGATGTAGCGCTCTGAACTTCCAAGAATGCCTACAGCACTGCATCAACGATTTCGGCCGCCACATGCCTGAGGTTATTTTCCACTCATGACTGTCTCAAATGCTATTTCCCTGTAAACTTAATTGCATCAATAAATTTGTTTTTGAGTAAAAATCAACTGTTTATGACTTTTTAAAAACGTCCGTCCTCTCTGCCGCACCCTGTATAACGAAATTCGTACAAGACATTGCACCTTGATTCCAAATTCCATGTTAAAACACCCTCTAAAACGAAGTAAATTCTCTCTATAACGATATATTCAAAGACCATTACTCTTATTTTGGGTATTGGTATGAAGGTATAAGGCTAGGTTTTTTTCCGAAATTTATCCGGACGTACGTAATAGATCCCGACCTTAAACTAAATCATTACGGCAGGCAGAGAGATCCTTATGAAACAGTTTTAACTACACCCCTGGCTGTTTGGTTTCAATCTAACCATTACGTTAGTGTGAAAAGTTGTGCGAAAATGTCTAAAAGCAAGTGCTTAAGTTTGAGTGATAAACTTAAATTTATCAGTGAAGTCGGCCGCTACATTGCCGACTATAAAAACAAATTTTCTGTATAACGAAATTTCTTTATAACAAATTTTTTTGCGGATTTAGCGCTTTCGTTATAGAGAAGTTCCACTGTATTTCTTGGAATTTGAATTCAAATTTTTTGCAGGCAGTGTTGGAATCATGTTAGGACTATACTTTCGTCTATCTGTATTAATGTTTGCTATTCCTTACTGGTATATCTTTCTTCTGGATAAGTCTTTCTGGAATAATCATACCTATCTTTATGGACTGGTCACCATTTTGCTGTTTGGGACTTCTGCCAATCATTACTGGTACTATTTTTTCTCTTGATTGATGTGTGAAAATTTGTCATTGTTGATTTGTCAACAATCTTCACTCACGAAGGTAATAAGGAAGATCTTCATCATAAACATTTTTGAATAATTTCAATAACCAATATACTCAACAATTCTTAGAAAAAATCAGCATTAAGACCTAGATATCACTTCTGAAAAGAAACCTATAATAAACATTTTAACAGACATATTTATACTACCTGATTATTAATTCTAGCTCAATTTATTGGTGATACATTTTCGTTTTTTCTTTATTCAAAATTATTCCATTTTTGTTAGGTTACGTACGCTTGTACCTATAGGTATATTTGTTATTTTCTTTCGATTTTTCATATTCAAGAAGATGAACAATTTTTAAAAAATGTACCGAATTCGAACAAAAAATATTTATGCTTAAGTTTATTGTTTTTTTGTTCAAATTAATTATTGATGTAGAAGTGAAACAATTTATGAGTAACCTATTCAAAAATTTTTCTTTCCATTTCAATTTTTGTTGTTGCATTGGTGACTGTAACAATTATATTAAGTACACTAATACTATCAGTTCTGAATTTTGTTTTTGTTTTCAGCTCTTTAGATGGTTTATTCAATCAGAAATTCGCATAAAACAGTCCCAAACTGGAATTATTTCATATTGAAGTTCCAATTCTTCATGTTATACTTTTTGGCTGGAATAAAGAAGAGTGACTGGGAATGGTTAGAAGGATATGCTATGAACAATATGGGAAGTCATTGGGTATTCCTTCCGTTCAGGTAAATATGTTCAGGCAATAGCCACTCGAATTAAACGCAAAATTTTAAAGAATTTTCATAATTTAAAATTACAAACGAGTCAAGAGATTCAGTCCTACTGAACTGCAGAAAAATTGAATTAAAGTTGTTGTTTTATATACACGATATATGTTTCAAAATATTATGTCCAAATTCTCCAGAGTATGTTAAAATATCTTCCAGAAAAATGCCTATGTCGGAAATAATAGATTGATAATATATACAGGGTGTTTACTTTTAAAGTGGACAAACTTCGAGAAGTAATCATACAAGTGAAACACATGGTGGAAATGTTGACGTTTCTTGATTCCACGAAAAATTTCAATCTGAATTTCAAATCAGTTTTCCCTGTAGTCACATCAAATTTGACCACATATTCGGAAAGGGCAATAAATATGCTACAAGAGAGTCTGTGTAGGTACAGAAAACTCTCTTATTGCAGGCGTCGTAAGGAGAAGGATATCACGATTATGAAGTCAACAAAATCAGTCCTATTTTTCCAATGGTTCTTCGATGAAATATTAATAATTATGCAAACGCTTTCGTTTCGGTGAAAAATACAACATTTTTTGTTGCAAATCACTTGTATAATCACCCCTCGAAGTTTGTCCACTTTAAAAATAGTATAATCTTGGCCACAAAACTGTCACCTTAATATTTGTTTACCGATTCACAAAAGGTTGTGGTTTCTCAAAAACTCTCACTTACCTTTGGAAGAATTTATTAATTGATTAAATTGAATGTATACTGAATGAAATAATCAGAAATGAATTTTTTTCAGAATTCTCCTGACTCCTGATCAATCGACTTTCTCATAATACACTGGATAGGCTTTTTATTTGACCTTATGATTGGTTTTTTAATTTTGATCGAGTTCACTAGACCATTTGGTATGATACTCTGTACAATGTTTCATTTAATGAACTCCAGAATGTTCAGTATTGGTGAGTAGAAAACTCCTAAATAAATATTATTTATTAATTGGAATTATTGTAGGAATGTTTCCTTATGTATGCCTAGCTACTATGCCTCTATTTTGTGATGAAGATTGGCCGGAAAGATTGCAGAAATTTTTTATGGATAGAAAATTTTCTAGTGTCAAATCTGATATTAATGTATGTTCAGGAAATGGAGCTGCTATCAAAACTAGAAAAACTTGGAAACAAAGATTTGTAGTTTGCCTTCTACTTACCCATTGTACTGTGCAATGCTTTTTACCATTTTCTCATTCGATAACAAAGGTAATTGATCATAACTCAAATTTCGTCATTATCCATAAAATAAAAGAGAATTGAGCAAAAAAAAGTAGGAGAGGTTAGTTCGACTTTTCTAAAACCATTTATTGCACCAAAATACTTTGCAACTTTTCACTTCGCACGAAATGCCTTTTCCTTTTGCACTAGACTTTTTATATTGCAATTTTGAACGCTCGTTCTACTCAAACGATGACTAATTCGTGGTCATATTCAATTCTGTCCGTGGGGCCGTCCGTTAGCACAATAACTTTCGAAGGGATTGTCCTAGAGACTTGAAATTTTCAGGATTAGTTCGGGTCTGAAATTGCTCCTTTAAGTTCGTTAACTAACCAAATCGTAGAGGTGTTCCATAAAATATGGCCATTCAAAATTTTTGTTCCTCATTATCTCAGAAAATACAAAACCAATCGGAATGAAATGTTACGGCCAATGCAAGATGCTGATAACAGACCTCATGCAAAATTTGTGGCCATAGTGTTAACAGAACCATAGATAATTCAATTAGAATATTGAAAGATGAATCTTTATATTCCCATAACAGAATATCCTATTCGTTGTGAAATTTATTTTGTGAATGAAAACTACTATACTGAATGTTCATACAAAATATCAAGGGGATCGCATCATCAGAACCAGAATTTAAATACCTTAATACTTTTTCACTCGAAAACGGTTAGAAATACGAAAAAATAACGAGAATAAAAAAAGTTTGTAAATCAAACGAAGATATCAAAAATTGATTTCACACTGACCAGTAAAGTACCGCAAAAAATAAGAAGAAAAAAAAGGAGACATGGCTCCGGAAAAGAAACACCCTGTAGATTCTAGTTAAGATTCAGGTTTAAAATAGCTCGTATTCCAAACTAAATATCTCAAAAAGTAAAGGAAATTTCAACACCCTGCAGCTCTGTAAGAATCTTTTGCGGGCCCATATGGACTTTTTTCTGAAATTATACGTTGATTCATCCCCTTAAGTTATGACATACCATTATATAACACCCTGTATTTTTTCCACAGGGTTATAACAACTGGACAAATGGTTTGTACGGATATTCTTGGGATATGATGGTTCATGGTTGGGAAACCAATCTTGTGGTAGTCAGGGTTGTTGATAACGATAATGAACAAGAATATTTTCTGGATTCATCAGCTTGGACACTGAATGACCGCTGGAATAAGCATGCTGATATGTGTGTTCAATATGCTCAGTGTATACGGAGGAACTTAGCTGGTAAACACCAGAAATTTTTACACAAATTGAGTGTTTACGATAAAAAAAAATATCGCATTTCTCTTTTTGTTGCAATAGCTTGTGATTTAGCCCATCAACAAACTAAGCCTTAAAAATGTAGACTCAGTTGATTATTTGGGCTGTTTCCATTATCTTGGATTGTTTTATCCAACGTATCGGCTAGCATTCGCCAACTGTTCCCAGGGTAATCGCAAAATTGAACTCAAAATTCAGCAAAATTAATGCGACTAGCTTCTGACATTAGCTGTCGAAAATTTCACAAATTCAGTGTTCGAGGTCACTGACATGATTTCTCAACTAAGAAAATATGTGTAGTAGTTATACTACGGTGTTATTAACCTAAAAAAAGACCTAACCTTGACATCCAAAGTAAAAGTTTTTATTCCAACTCCAAATTGTTCTATATAACCCTTTTATTGTTTGATAAAAAGTAACACCATTTTGAGCGTCGGGTTTGGGGGTGAGGGGGGGTGAATTTGAAAAATCACTAGTTTTTTTCAGTTTTTCGTAAATATTTCAAAAACTAAGCGGTTTATCCTAAACATTGTTATATACAAAAATGTTCTACGTTAAATTTTAAATAAGAATGGACCTTTGTATAATCACTCTAAATTGTAGGGTTCAAGAGTTAGAGACGGTGTAAATGTTGAATTTTTTTGTAATTTTGATAGTTTCTTAAAAAAATAAGCTTCGTAAAAGAATATTGCTATTTCAGTGGCCGGTGGTATGTTAGTGATAAGCCCTTGAAGGAACGACAACCTCACCACCTTATCAAGGGGCACTCTATTTTAAGGGAAAAGAGGCTTCCATATGCCTAGGCCATATAACCTGTGGTACGGAGAAACCCACCCTGAACTTTCTACGAACATTGCAACATAAATTCACTTCTTAAGCAAAAATATCTTTCAAATTTGGAATGTTCAATGTCTTTATTAACTTCACTTATCCTCCAGCACATTATTCTCCTCCTCTAGCTCGTCGTCTAAGATGTTATTATTGTCCATGTTATTACATGCTTGGCCTGAGCAATTGCTGCATATGCTAGTGGTGCAGTTTAGACCACTCCTTCTGCATTCACAATTACGAACGCATTCATCTTTGCAAGTACACATTATAAGGGACAGTAATTCCTGGGGGGCAGCAGGACGTGCTGTTGTAATTGGTGTCAGGTGGTCGCTAATCTTCTTCCAACCCACTCGAGTGGATCCTTATCTTCATTCAGCCACTGTTGTACCTGGTGGTAGGTCCTAAATGAATGCTGTCTGGACGCTCCTGAAGTGGGGGGTAGTGCATCCAACTTCAGTAATGCATGTATAGGCTGCTTTGCAATCGTTTTCAAGTAGGACTGGTAGCGGAGACAATCTAGATCTTCAGTGTTCTTGGCTCCAAACATTGCAAGTACACTGCACTGGGGTCGGCTTTGGGGTTGTTGAAGACCAGAAGTTTTTCACGAAGAACGGTGTTGGCTTGAACTTTCCTATAAGGTGCAATTTTTCCCTTCTTATAGGCTGAATGAAGATAAGGATCCACTCGAGTGGGGTTGGAAGAAGATTGGCGACCACCTGACACCAATTACAACAGCACGTCCTGCAGCCCTACAGGATTACTGTCCCTTATAATGTGTACTTGCAAAGATGAATGCGTTCGTAATTGTGAATGCAGAAGGAGTGGTCTAAACTGCTCTAGCATATGCAGCAATTGCTCAGGCCAAGCATGTGATAACATGGACAATAATAACATCTTAGACGACGAGCTAGAGGAGGAGGATAATGAGCTGGAGGATAAGTGAAGTTAATAAAGACATTGAACATTCCAAATTTGAAAGATATTTATGCTTAAGAAGTGAATTTATGTTGCAATGTTCGTAGAAAAGTTCAGGGTGGGTTTCTCCGTACCACAGGTTTATATGGCCTAGGCATGTGGAAGCCTCTTTTCCTTTAAAAAAGGGTGCCCCTTGATAAGGTGGTGAGGTTGTCGTTCCTTCAAGGGCTTATCACTAACATACCACCGGCCACTGAAATAGCAACATTCTTTTACGAAGCTTATTTTTTTTAAAAATATCAAAATTACGAAAAATTTAACATTTACACCGTCTCTAACTCTTGAATCGTACAATTTAGAGTGATTATGAAAAAGACCATTCTTATTTAAAATTTAACGTAGAACATTTTTGTATATAACAATATTTAGGATAAACCGCTTAGTTTTGAAATATTTACGAAAAACTGAAAAAACTAGTGATTTTTCAAATTCACCCCCCTCACCCCCAAACCCGACGCTCAAAATGGTGTAACTTTTATACCATAGAATAATGTAGAGCAATTTGGTGTTGGAGGAAAACTTTTACTTTGGATGTTGAGGTTTAGGTCTAATTACACCGTACTATTAAATAAGGTTGGACTTCCCTGATTCTAGTTCGTCCTCCTCAATTCAGAACGTATATATTGGTCTCCAAACATCCTTTATTTCAATGGAGGGCGCACTGATTGGGTTGGTAGTTATAGTCATGAAGGCTGCTTCTCTTCAATTTTCTCCTTTTCCATTTTTCTTCCTTTGATAGATATTATGGAAGCCTCGTTCCATCTGATATTGTGGTCTTCGTTCATAGCATGTCGGACTAGTTTGAATTTTCGGTTTCTCGAAGTTGAGCCAATCTCTGGTGTTCTTTGATTCTAATCTTGAGGGGGCGTTTGGTTTCCCCAATGCAGGATCTGCCGCATTCACAAGGTATTTCATGAATATATTCATAATGTATTTGTAATTTGATTGTCGTTGAAAGGTTTCACATTGGTGAGTTTTCCCCTGATTGTGCAGTCTTTGGTCTTGAATGCTGTTTTCACATTGTATTTGCTACTAATCCTTCTAATCTTTTCAGACATACCCTTCACATATGGTATAACAGAGGTTATTGTTTCTGTAGGATCGTTGTCAATTCGTTGGGGTTCTGTTTTTGTTTCTCTCGGTTCTCTGGCTACATCGAGAAACTTCTTGGGGTAACTGTTTTATTTTGTATGTTCATACTTACTTCAAGACTAACGAGAAATAAATTTTGTGCAATTCTTATCCCATTTCGAGGAATATGGCCATGGTAGCAACGATCTGTGAGACGGTGCATTGTCTTATTGAGAGAGCACTACTCTCTTCTTCATTTGCGGCTGTTTTTGGAGATTTAAAATAAACAAAGATTTGAAGCAATGCACAGGATCACTAAACTCATAGTCGCCAGAAAGTTCGTCAAAAAAAGTCACCAAACACAATAGGGGGTTTCATAGGTACGTTCTGAATTCCGTAGAATTCTTTTTATGATTCAACCATAGAATCTACTTCAACCATTCACGCCATAATCATAGAAACATTTCATCGTAAACAGGACCATAGATCATGAACTATAAATACTGAAAAATTCCAGTATTTTTCATCTCATTCGAAAACTATTCAAAATAAATAATTAGTGTAAAAGGAGACTGCCATTCATTTTTTATTTCGAATGGAATACTGTAAAATAAATATGGGGTTGCCATTTGAAAATCTCGAAATATTTCAATTTTGAGTTTCACGTTTTCGGAGCAATATCTTCGAAAAACCTTACGATGTATCAAAATACTGAATATACCACATGAATGCATGGAGTCTTAACTATGAGACTACTGAGTATGGTTCCGTTCGCATAAAAAATAATCGAGATATTGCATTTCCAAACTGGCAATGCCAATGTCAAAAGTTTCAGGAATTTGTGAATAACTTAGCAACAGTGCATAGCAGAGACATTTTTCTTGGTGGGTTATACTGCGAGTTTGGTATTGAATTGATACATTAATGAAAATATAGGTAGTTCCATTTGAAATAATAAAGTAGATATGCGTTTGAGATAAACGTGGCAACACTGTCGACTTGAAAATATTTAGGCGAAGAGTTCCTTCACCCTCAAGGCTGCACCTAAAATTTCAGAACGAAATATTCACTAGTTCTCCTAAAACGTCTAATAGGCCAACTTAAAAGGAAAACCCTGTATATCAACAACTAGGTCTAACAAAATTATTACTACCGGCTGATTTTTTACTGTTGCAAATATTTCCTTTATGAACTGTTCACATTGTCCTACAAATTGAGTGGAATGTTTTTCCAGTCCTACCCTCGGAAATCGTCAATTGTTAGTAATCATTTTTAATTATGGGTTCTGAGGTAGGACTGGAAAAACGTACCACTCAATTTGTAGGACAATGTGACCAGTTCATAAAGGAAATACTTGCTAAGCAACAGTGAAAAAAACAGCCGGTTAGTAATAATTTTTTTAGACCTAGTTGTTGATAAATGTTGGGAGTGGGGGACACTTTGGAAGAATCATCATTTTAGTAGGACAGTTATTGTTTTCAATTTGTAATAAAATTGTTTCAAGATTTAATTTATGAAATAGCTGTTAGTAAAAAAATTTGAATATTCACCCATTTAATAGTTTTGACGAATCCATACTGTATTAGCCCTCACTATCGATAATTTTCGTAGAGGAAAAAGTTGAGCGTCCCGTCAAAATGAGGCTACTCACAAATATTCAGATTGTTAGTAATCATTATAAATAACAGGCGCTGGCCCATATACTATAACAATAATAAGTAGTGAAAACTATAGGAAATAATAATGTTTCAGATCACAATCCTGAAATTTCGAGTAACATTTCGGTATACATCGATGTTTGGTGTTCAATGAATGGAAGAATTCAACAGCGAATGTTCAATCCCAACTACGATTTATTGAAAGCGAAATGGTCAGTTTTTGAAGATGTTGAATGGTTACTACCACTCCTTTCAGAATATAGTGGTTTCAGGGAGAAAATATCGAAAATATCAGAGGAAGTGTATTCGTGGTCAAATTTCTCGGAGGTCTTATTCATTAGTGATTTTCCTGGTAAGTTTAATCAATTTTTGTACTGGTAAAATAATTATTTTGATGCAACATGGAAGATGTTTCGAAGTTATCTTTTGCTTTTCGGGTTATAAAGAAGAACTTTATTTTTCGAAATTGATATGAAATCCATTGCAAAGCCTCTTGGAAATTTTCTTGAAAGCTGACAGCTGTCTAGCAAAAAGAATCGGAATGAATATACAGGGTGTCCCGGAAAATGTGGGAAATATCTCGAATTCAGAAAGAACATAAAAAATGAAGAAGTCAAGTTTCCATATTTTTTTTTTCCTAGCGGCCCTCCCTACGAAGATACGACCTCCTAAATGACCCCACTAGAAATCCATTTCAGTGGAATAAGTTTCAAACTACTCGATATAATTTGATGAAAATTTTATATGATCAATAGTATTAAGGACCCTTCAAATCACCGCACTTAAATTTCAATAAGCTTGTTCAGTTTACCAGAGGCGGACATTTTAATGCTTATATTTTTAACACCATGTATAATAAGGTGATAAATAAAACAAATTTGGATGCTTTGAACATTAAGCTAAAGAAAATGTACTCTTGTTCAGTGTCGGTTAAATGAATCGTTTTAAAAAAAATAATGAAAGAAGTAAGTAATTGAAATTTATTCCACTAAAATGAATTTCCAGTTGCGTCATTTAGGAGGTCGTATCTTCATAGAAGGGCCGATAGAAAAAAAAAATTATGGAAACTTGAAATCTTCATTTTATTGTTCTATCTGAATCCGAAAGATTAAACACGTTTTCCAGGACACCCTGTATAAGTCCCTTATACAGGGTGTCCCATTACTCGACGTCAACCCGGAACCGGGTGAAAAGGCAAGTCATGCTGATTGTCAGAAAAATATTAAAAAAAATTTAAGTTGCATGATTTCAAAATAATGCGCATTTGAAAAAACACGCAAAATTCCACACCCTGTGACAGTCTTTTCGCTCCTGTTGCCACAAATATCAACTTTTTCCAACTTTTTTCTTTGCTGTGTAACTTGAATAATGCTTGTCTAAACTGTAATCAAAATTTTGACACCAGCTGCTCTAGGTTTCATAAAAATAGGGCTTACTTCTCAGAAAAAAAATTCAAAATAAACGATTGCCTAGTTTCAACTGACTGTATTGAAAAAAAAATGTACTAAGTAGGTTTCGCATGTTTTTTCAAAAGTTGGCGCATTTAGTAAGGATTCCAAAATAATATAATACTTGTTTAATTGTAGCTGCCGTAGTTCGAATTTATTTTCGATTGCCTTTGAATACACTTTTTCGTTAACTGCTTCCCAGTAATAAAGTCCAATGGATTCAAGTCCGGTGAACGGGCCGGCCACGAGATTGGACCAGAACGTCCGATCCATCTTCCGGGAAAAAATGTTACCAAGAAAAAAATATTTCCAGAGAAAATAATTTTTCCAGAAAAAATTTTTCCGGAGAAATTTCTCTGAAAATTTTTTTTCTTGGTAACATTTTTTCCCGGAAGATGGATCGGACGTTTTGGTCCAATCTCGTGGCCGGCCCGTTCACCGGACTTGAATCCATTGGACTTATTACTGGAAAGCAGTTAACGAAAAAGTGTATTCAAAGGCAATCGAAAATAAATTCGAACTACGGCAGCTACAATCAAACAAGTATTATATTATTTTGGAATCCTTACTAAATGCGCCAACTTTTGAAAACACATGCGAAACCTACTAAGTACATTTTTTTTTCAATACAGTCAGTTGAAACTAGGCAATTGTTTATTTTGAATTTTTTTTCTGAGAAGTAAGCCCTATTTTTATGAAACCTAGAGCAGCTGGTGTCAAAATTTTGATTACAGTTTAGACAAGCATTATTCAAGGTTACACAGCAAAGAAAAAAGTTGGAAAAAGTTGATATTTGTGGCAACAGGAGCGAAAAGACTGTCACAGGGTGTGGAATTTTGCGTGTTTTTTCAAATGCGCATTATTTTGAAATCATGCAACTTAGATTTTTTTTATATTTTTCTGACAACCAGCATTACTTGCCTTTTCTCCCGGTTCCGGGTTGACGTAGAGTATGGGACACCCTGTATACCTTTCAGATCTTTCATTCGGGAAACTATTCTCCTAATTTTATTGAAGTTATGATATTAAAAACCTCGAAATGTTTCGAAGTGATAAAAAATAGTATATTATATTATAAGGATTAAAATTGCATATTTTTTTACGAGCAATATTTGCAGTTGTGAGGCGCAGCCGAGCGAATGCAAAATTGCGAGTTAAAATAGGCACTTTCAGTTCGAATAATATATACTATTTTTTCTCCAACCAAGTCAAAAGTACAATAACATTGATTTTAGTCAAAAATCGTTAATAATTTGGTTATAAAGGACACCCGCACACTTGCTTAGGAAAAGCGGGTCCAGTGAATTTTCCTAATTTTTACATATTATATTTATACCAACCTTAAGAACAATATATCCGATTTTCACGAAGGTCTTACATCTGGTTTGTTCTATAGGCGTTCCAAAATTGCAGCTACGGAAAAATGAATCTTCAAATTTTGATGATAATTCTTCTAATTTTCAACATTTTATCATGATGCTTTGGGTTCTGAATAACAAGATGTGACAGATATCCAAACACCACCCACCACGTTAAGGTTCGTTATACAGGCTGTTCCATGAAGCTGTATAAGTAACTGAATGTAACTTTGTTAGTGACTTTGGGACCACCCTGAGTTTTTCAAAATATGATACCACGATGTATGTCCACTTCTGTAGGAAGTTTCATTAATGTACAAAGAACAGTTGCAAAATTATTCAGGTTTAAACTCGGATTTCATACAATTTTTCTTTAAAACTTATCTGTAGTTGAGATGGCTGTCAAGGAATATAGGTTTTCATCAGTAAAATTAGTATGATAGGTTGGTCCAAAGGTGTTTTTTCAGGAATGCACAGGATGGACATAATGTGGTGTCACTAATCTCCTCAGGGTGTTTCATCATAAACTGGACAAACATATATTTTCGTGTAGAGAAGAGGACATCGGGAGAATAATTTTTTCCTTATACAATATATCCCGTTTTCGAAGCATAAGCGAGATACAGGGTGTCAAACGTCATTTTTGAGCAAGATTATTATGAGTGTAGTCAGTTATGTATAACACTCAAAGTGACGGTTTTTGGTCAAATCTCAGTATGTATTTTTGGGTCCTCTATTCAGAAGACCTGCAATGTTCCAATTTTTTTTTGCGGTTGTCAAATTGACTTTTGTTTTCTGAATGAACACAATTTTCTAAGAATTTCTGTGAAAAAAATCTTTCAAAAATCGAACACAAAATTTTTTTACATGTCTAATTGTCTACAGCGATGAAAAAAATTCACTCGAAATGGATGAAATTTTGTACAACTGTACTTCTTGAATTATCAATCACGAATATGAAAACAGAAATGTAAAATATTGAACGGTTTCGTTACTACAGAAATTCAAATATTTCGTTCAGACCTCTGAAATAATGAAAGAAAATTTGTTTGAGTTCTAGAGTCAAAATAATTAAATTATTGGCAACGAATATTAATATCCTTAGAACAGTGTCATTTCCCTATTTAATACCTACATCGGTTCGAGTCCCAACTATGTTTCACTGATTTTTTTTTGTATTTCATTTGTATTGTATTCATCTAGAATATTCGTCAACTTTTCTGAATAGAGGACCCAAAAATACTGAGATGTGACCAAAAACCGTTACTTCAAGTGTTATACATAACTGACCACACTCATAGTAATCTTGCTCAAAAATGACGTTTGACACCCTGTATCTCACTTATGCTTCGAAAACGGGATATATTGTATAAGGAAAAAATTATTCTCCCGATGTCCTCTACTCTACACGAAAATATATGTTTGTCCAGTTTATGATGAAACACCCTGTATATGAGGAGATTAGTGACACCACATTATGTCCATCCTGTACATTCCTGAAAAAACACCTTTGGACCGACCTATCATAATAATTATATTAATGAAAACCTATATTCCTTGACAGCAATCTCAACTACAGATAAGTTTTAAAGAAAAATTGTATGAAGTCAGAGTTTAAACCTGAATAATTTTGCACCTGTTCTTTGTACGTTAATGAAACTTTCTACAGAAGTGGACATACATCATGGTATCATATTTTGAAAAACTCAGGGTGGTCCCAAAGTCACTAACAAAGTTACATTCAGTTACTTATACAGCTTCATGGAACAGCCTGTATAACGAACCTTAACGTGGTGGGCGGTGTTTGGATATCTGTCACATCTTGTTATTCAGAACCCAAAGCATCATGATAAAATTTTGAAAATTAGAAGAGTTATCATCAAAATTTAAAGATTCATTTTTCCGTAGCTGCAATTTTGGAACGCCCTATAGAACAAACCAGATGTAAGACCTTCGTGAAAATCTGATATATTGTTCTTGAGGTTGGTATAAATATAATATGTAGAAATGGGGAAAATTCACTGGACCCGCTTTTCCTAAATAAGTGTGCGGGGTCCTTTGAACACATACCTACTAATCATGACAGTGATTGTCAAGTAGACGTCAAATGCAATTACTTTTAAGGCCACCTTACACGGTCAATATTATTGAAGCAATATCGTTATTGATCGATATATTGAACGTATAAGGAGTGCATTGAAACAATAATATTGATGGCAATAATATTGAGAAGAATCAAATCGATTTGATATTTATTGCAGTTCCGCCAATATATTGAGGCGCCGACAATATTCTCGAAACCGTGAGAGGGGTAAACAGAATATTGTGCAATAAAATTTCAGTAATTCTGGAGACGCCGTGGAGGGTGTTTGCTTAAATTGTGTTTTTTCTCCCCTTCGAGATGGAAACTGATAGTGAAAAGAAGCGGAAGTGTTCACGAGATAAAAAAGATGAAGAAATAAAATTTATTTTAATGTGTATAGAGGTGAGTGGTGTGTTAACATCGAGCTGGCGGGGGCCGCGGGCGCGATCTGGGAGAAAAGGTGAATCTACCGACAACGTAGATCTGGGCGCATACTAATCATTGAGGTGGTAATAATTTTCAATAATGACTGTTTTAGTTATATTAGTCCATGCCAGTTCTATGGAAAATGACTCGATCGTTTTTTTAACCATTTTTTTCAACCACACTTTTCTCGGCCTTCTCTTTTTCCTCTTATTCACAACCAAAGCAGTTCCCATTAAAAACGATAGATCCATGCTCCCTGACTTCACACTTGAAACTGACACTTTATTGGACAATATTATATTGAATCGTGTGAGGGCTGCCGTTTTCACCATATATTGCGTCAATAATATTGACCGTGTAAGGTGGCCTTTAGTCCTAGGATTAAAGTAGCGTTTTAATCCTAGGATTAAAAGTGTTGCTAAGTAACGAGTGAATTTTGTACGGTAAGGGAATTGGTGGCTTTTGCACCTAAAAATAATACAAAAATGTCAACATTTTTTATGATGGGAGAAAAAATAGTATATTATATATTATAATTATTGGCCGAATGTACCCGGTCTCGTCCGAAGAGCTTGCGAGTTATCAGAGAACTCTATGCAATATTGACAACATTGCGAATCAATCTGACAAGAAAATAAAGAACATTACCTAAAATTTTAATATACACAGTGAAATATGTCAAATTTCCATGCCCAACCGATGGCTCAACCTTTCGTGAACGGACTATACTATTTTTCTCAACCAAGTCAAAATTACAATAAAAAATGGTTTAGTCAAAATACGTTATTTGGTTATGAATTTGAACTCACACTATCATGACAGTGATTGTCAAATAGACGTCAAATGCAATCACTTTAATGCTCAGTTGCAGGAACGTCCATTAAAATTTAAAGGTCCATTAAACCCTTAATCCTCCATTAGTTCCTTGTAATAATGGAGGATTAAGAGTTTAATGGACCTTTAAATTTTAATGGACGTTCCTGCAACTGACAGTTAGTCTTAGACTAAGTCGGGATATAGTCTAAGCTTTTAGTCCTAGGATTGAAAGTAGCGTTTTTAATCCTAGGATTGAAAGTGTTGCTAAGTAAAGAGTGAATTGTTGTAGGGTAAGGGAATTGGTGGCTTTTGCACCTGAAAATAATACAAAAATGTCAACATTTTTTGATGGTTGGAGAAAAAATAAATTTATTCCAACGATATCTGTCAGATAGCTATCAGTTACTTTATCAGCAAGATGTAATGTAATGGTGAAACATTACTTTTTCAGATATGAATTTCGAAAATTACGTGAGTCCGGAATTGAGAAATGTTTCCATCGATGTTGTAGAAGGAACCATTTTATACGAAGACCAAGAAACAGGGCATTCAAGAGCTTTGAACAAAGGTGAAAGAGATTGTATAGAAGTTGGAAGATTTCACAAGATTCATACTATCAGTAAAACCCCATCGTTTTTCATGTACACATACATGAACTCAACCAAGGAGACAACCGAGCAAGAAGAAATGGGAAAAACCAATATACGTTACACCATGTATTCACCATTTCCACTTTTGGAAGATATAAACCACAGAATTGCATCTTATAAGAAAATGTTCAGTCATATCCGAAAAGGCTATGAATACTTAATAAATTATGTGTTTTAAAATGATTGTGGTTCAGTTATTTCATCATTCAGCTATACACTGCATGTATAGTCCGTTCACGAAAGTTTAAGCGCATAGTAGGCGTTTGTTTGTGTATCTGAAGTTGGCAGTATTTGCTGTAATTACTTAAAATAAAGTCAACGTTGCTGAATGTACCCAGCCTCGTCCGACGAGCTTGCTAGTCATCAGAGAATCTATGCAATATTGACAACATTGCGTATCAATCTGACAAGAAAATAAACAACATAACCTAAAATTTTAATATACACAGTGGAATATGCCAAATTTACATGGCCAACCGACGGCTCGAACTTTCGTGAACAGACTATATGTCATTGAATTATAGCCTTTAGCCTTAGTGCTGATTCACAATGGACGTAACCATAACGAACACGTAAACGTACTTTATCCGTGAACGTATTGGTGTTCAGAATGGACTTTAGGGGCGCAGTAGCAAATTATAGACGTTTTTGTAGAGTAAGAAGATGTTTCTGTACCTTTATAATAAGTTTTCTATGAATTTTTTGACAATTGATTATTGTGGAGTGTTGTCTTTATTTAAAGATGTATGAAGTATTAAGTCTGTTTTAATTGAGACGATGCCGAGTTTGAAAAAAAATTCTAAAAGAAGAAGAAAACGACGTTGGTGGGTTAGACCTACAAATCGTTAGAATTACAGACTACCATAAGCTCAACGTAAACGTCAAAATTACAGAGCCTATTGTGAACAGTTCCAAATGATTTGCATTGGTTCAACTTTGCGTTTTTCGTTTACGTTTCGGAATTTTATGGTTACGTCCATTGTGAATCCAGCATAAATTGACATTAACTAAAATGTCAATCAGATGTTGCCAAGTTTAAACTACTTTCTCTACTTTACATTTCCTATGTTATGTTCTTTTTATCGAGCACATACTATGCCAATGCACTGCGCTGGCGCAAACCAGACTTACTTTACTAGGTGGCGCGTTATTAACGCCAAGAGCGAAGTCTCCTAAGGAAGTAACCAGCTTTGATAAGGAGGTTAGATTCCTGGGAAAAACGTAGTTTTAGTATGGTAACGCACAAAAGACTTTATTGGTCGCAGTGCAGAAGGGTAATCAACGTGCCGATCGACCACTATCTAATCTAAGGTTTGTTCCAACTCAAGAATTGACCGTACAATGATCGTCAGGATTCTGCGCAATAGATAAAAATGTGTTCCAACTGAAAATGTATCGTTTGAGAACGGTTTCGTTTTTGTTCCATCCTGCTTCGGGACCGTGAGTGGAACGGTTTTGTGATCGTCATTTCGATCCCTGGTCTGGAGCAGGTACTGTTTGGACGGTTCTTGTACGGTCAAAGTTTAGACACGCGCATAAGATCGATTACTAACAGTTTCGTGACCGTCAAATTACCGTACAAAAGTCAGCTGTTGGAACAAACCTCTAATCTATGTTCTTTTCAAGGAATTGAGAATAGGATCTGCTTATAAGTAAGCGACTGAATTTACTAAATACAATGTTTATTCAACAAGGTCATAATAACACATTTCAAAAATTTGAATAATATAGATTTGTCTGAGTAGTAACTACAGAATATTGCAACCAAATATCATAAGAGAACTAGAAAAAAATATAAATATACTATTTGGCAAGTTTAAAAGAAAAAAATCATAAAAATTATAGGATATATGATAATAGACACAATAGTAGAAGTACATAATTTGTTTATAAAAATAAGTAATTCAAGTCATAAAAATTTCAAATATATTTCGATATTTAATTGATTCTTAATTGCTGTTGTAATTTTACAACCATGAACATATTTTTTTGTATTTTCCTAGTCATATGTCACAGATATTTCGAAATTTAAAACATTTATTTAAAAATTCCAATTGAAATAAATATCGTTTTCATTAGTTATTATCTCGGCTTTATCTGAAATTCTAAATGTGATTATGAACATTTTTAGAATCAGCACCTCTAAATCACAGATTCAAATCATTCCATTCTTTCCTAAATTATACGCTTTCGTATAATAACAGAATATACAACATTATTGCTATATGTTCGCTTATAATTTGAGTAATACCCTAATTCTAATATATGACATCACATATACCCTTTTCCTTGTTTTCTCAAAATAGACAAACTACTCTGAGGATCTGCTAAAGAATACGTTTCTGGTTCAAATACTGGCGGATATTCCAAACCTGGATAATCAGGATGTGGTGCTACTGGCAACGATGGAGGTAAGACTGGCTCTGATGACACTGGAGGTAAATTTGGCGTGAGATAGGAAGCATCTTGGAGAACTATCTGTTGAAAAACAAGGCGAAAACGTCAATACTGATTTCAGACTAATTGTGGTATTCTGCTTTCATCTGTAAGTAAATCTGTAACTTTTCATAAACTTACAGGAATATTGCAATTCTGGAAGTCTTTGAGGGATCTGTAGCCTACAAAAATCGTTAAATATTTACGGGCGATCGGAAGCATAACCGAATGGCATATCGTAAGGTTACGTTGAATGGTTTGTTCATTTTACGACGAACACTTACGTTTTAATATAAGAAATTCATGATGAATAAAAATAAAATGGCTTAGTTTTTTGGATTGTTATCGGAAGAAAATCATAACAGGTGAAACATTGTTCAATAATATACATGACCTGAAAATCATTCTTTTTTAAAGTAGGAACTTAATGAGAATTTGAAGGAAAAGGTTGCGTGATCAAATGGATCCATTTGAAATGCCGGATGCCCAGAAAATGTTCAGTTTGAAGAAATGCCGAATGCCCAGTTTGTGGACATGTTCAGATTGAAGAACCAGTGTACTATAAACTTAATAAATGCTTTACAGCTATTTTAACCAAGAAATTTGTTCTTTCATGTTTTCAATTTATTAGATGAAAGAAACAAACGCAAACTACATTCAGATGAATGTATTTTCAAATTCAAATCAAAACCATTCCCACATAACACATAAAGTTCCATGATCTTACGATTGAAGGTTATGTTTTTCGACGAGTAGTTAGTGAATAAGAAAGTTACAGGAACGATTCCAGAAATGCATTATTTACGAATCTGTAAGTCGGCCAGTTACAGATCAATCGTACGCTACAGCATCGTATCTTACAGATGAAAAGCAGAATACCACCATAAATGTATCGACATCTACAGTACTTCGGCGAATATATTTAGTTTTATTAGATACCGATTGATAGTTGTCGGATACCTTTCGCGATAGCTGTCGAGATATGTCTAATCGGATGTCGGATCACTTTTTAGCGCATGTGCCCTGGATCTAATTTTGCAAAATGCCTAAATAGACCGTTACAAAATCGAGAGATAAAATTCCGTCATTTTTCGTGAGGGAATTAAAAAATATGATAATGATAAAGAGTGTCCCAAAATTAACGCAAGATTTGAATTTGCCGCCATTTGTGCAGTGAAGTGTTGGCAACCCTGAAAAAAAAGCAATTTGACAGCTAACAGTATAGGGTTATTAAAATGGAGCGTTACACGATAGAACAACGTGTCTTCATTATTAAAGAATACATATTTCAAAAATAGTGAAAGCTTGGCGGCTGCAGTTCGAAAATTTCATACAAAATATGGTCGGAATAGTGTTTTAACTTCGTCAATTGTGAAGAGATTAATTGAAAAATTCATGGAGACTGGATCCGTTGGAGACGCCAAACACACTGGTCGTCCAAAAAACAAACCGTTCAAATGTGAATGTCGAAGCAGTGCGTGAGAGTGTTGCTGACAATCCAGGAACCTCAATTCGACGTCGTGGACAAGAATTGCAAATTTCAAGAACCTCTCTACAGCGTATACTCACCAAAGATCTGTGTCTTCATGGTTACAAAATTCAATTAACACAACAATTGAAGCCTAATGACCATGGACAGAGAAGAGAGTTCGTTGAATGGATTATTGAACATCAACAAATGGACCCTGATTTTTCGAGCAAAATCATCCTAAGCGATGAAGCACATTTTCATCTTGATGGCTTTGTCAATCGCCAAAATTGCCGCATTTGGGATTCGGAGAACCCACATGTGATTGTCGAAAAACAAATGCATCCACAAGCGTGACTGTATGGTGTGGATTTTGGGCTGGAGGCATAATTGGGCCATATTTTTTTGAAAATGATGCTGGTCAAGCAGTGACTGTTACTGGTGCTCGATATCGCGACATGATTACACAGTTCTTTCTGCCAAAATGGATGATATTGATATGTCCAATATGTGGTTTCAACAAGACGGTGCCACATGTCATACAGCCAGTGAAACAATTCAATTACTGCATGAGACATTTCCAGGTCGTGTACTCTCTCGTTTCGGTGGTCAAAATTGGCCTCCTAGATCGTGTGATTTAACACCATTAGACTTCTTTTTATGGGGTTATTTGAAATCACAAGTCTATGTCACAAGCCCACAACCACCCGTGCATTAAAGGAGGAGATTCAACGCTGCATCAACGAAATTCAGCCACATTTATGCAGAATGGTCATGGAAAATTTCAACAAAATAGTGCGCATGTGCATGCAAAGCCGTGGAGGCCATTTGTCCGATGTGTTATTCCATACATAACCCTATCCTATGTACTTTACGAGTCAATAAAAATATAACTATCAAAGACTAAAAACGGCGTTTTCTATTTAATTCAAATCTTGCGTTAATTTTGGGACTCCCCTTATATTGGATGTCCGAATGTAAAGCAGATATGTTTTATAACATCACATATAACACATATTGCAATAACTTCAGAATAATTCGGTAGATTTGTATGAAATTTGAATCAAGGAGGTTTTTGGATTTATTTTATCGTTTTATAACAATGGATTCAACTAGCCCTAACCAGTGGCGCAGATAATCTGGGGGGCTTTCACAGATTATGCATTTTCAGAGCATCATTCTAGAGGAAAAACAATTTCGAAAAAAATATATTAAATAGAGACAGAAACTGTACGACTATAAAATAATATAAAACATTTGATATAAAGTTATTAGTATTTTAGGAACGAACCAAACTCACCTGAGTAGCTATCGGCCAAGTAGCATCCAACGGACTTGTGCTATTCCCTTTTTTGAAAATGGCTCGATGCAACTTGGGGGACCCTAAAAAAGTTTTCTCCTTTTTCTGGTCGTTCTGCTGTTTTCCGAAAATCTGCTTCAACTTCCCGGACGACTTACTGGACTTCTCGTCAAGATTCAATTCGAAAGCAAATTTCGGCCTCGATTTTGGATCTTGAGTCAAAGGCAGAGACATCGGAGTGTACTGCATGGCAGATTTTAACTTGATCTTACTTGTGGATGAATCGGATATTTTGTGATACTTGGGGGTATCAAAAAATAACGATTTTTCGGATTTAATTTTCTTTTCCGATGACGAAAAACTGTGCTGTTTTTTTATCTTGGATTTCTTGGAATTATCAACATCTGAAAAAAGATAAATATCCGTCGTTAGACACTTTTGTTCCACTCATTATAGGTTGAATCTAATGGACACAAATACACTGCGCAAAAAAAATTAACGCACATTCTGAAAAATCTCAATTTTAATGAAAGTTAACTCTACATTGACTTAATAACTTATTTTTTATGTTCTCTCGGGAAGGTTTTGAACGAAACAAAAACACATTGAATGGAAGAAAAATTCAGGATTTCACCGAATCTCATGTTGAATTAAAAAAAATTTGCAAAATACTGGAATGCTGATATTAATACTAGGTATTTGCACCCCTTGCGTATAGCTCGGCGACGACGGTTCATACTCAAAATGAGTGATCTTAAAATTTTCTGATCTAATCCTTCCCAGATTTCCCTGAGTTGGATTCCTAAGTCATTCAGAGTAGATGGATGATTTTCTGAACTTTTCAGCGTTCTATTGAGGTTGTCCCAAACCTGCTCAATCGCATTGAGATCTGGACTTCTTGCTGGCCATTCCATTCGAGAGACTTCAACCTCTTCAAGGTACCCCTGAACGATGATCGCACAAAAATGAAATTTTCACCAATGTATGGGGCAAATGGCATTACATGCTCTCCAGGACTGTTCCTTATATACGTATCAGCATTCATAGCTCCATTATCAACGACCACTAGGTCTCTGCGAGCAGTCAAAGATATTCCACCAGTAGTATTCAGGAAATTGCACTGAGCATATCTTTCATGTGGACTTCTGTATACAAGGGAACGTCGATCATAATGGTAGAGGCAGAATCTAGACTAATCTGTGAATGGAACTCTTTCCCAATCAACCTCTTCCCAATGGATATGCTCTCTCGCAAAATCCAAACGCGCCCTTCGATGGGCTGGGGTAAGAGCAGGTGCCGTATTCTCGAGAAGTGATATTCGAAAACGTATACGAACTTCATTGCGCGAGTCCCTGTTTTACCTGCAGAAATGCACACCGCGCAATGAAGTTCGTATACGTTTTCCAATATCACTTCTCCAGAATACGGTACCTGGGCCTCTTGCCGCGACACGAGACCTTAAATCATATTCTCTGAGGCGATTTCTTATTGTCTGAGTGCTAATTTGCACCCCATGAGTTTGCTCAAGCTGATTTTGAAGATGCGAACGGTTACAAACCGTTGTCTCAACGAAGAAACTCTCAACTAACGTTCTTGAATGGCAGTTGTTACCCGTGGTCTACCCTGTACTGGTCTTCGCACATTCATACCTGTCTCCCTGAATCGCTGAAACATTCTAGACACACTTGTATGGGAAACTCCCAAAACTTTCGGCAATTTTTGTGTATATCCACCCTTCTTCTCGCAAAACTAACGCTTGAGCACATTCCTCTTGGGTCAAATTGAGTGTTTCGCGTTGCATAGCGGTCGAGTGTAGAAAATCAAACGAAAGAAAAACTATTGATCACTAGAATTGATCGAGAACAACTGATTTCAGAATGGTGCCAATACATTCAAAATCTGATAATCTCATCTTCTTTTATTCTTGCTGGGAAAAAACAACTGTATTGAAGAAAAACGTTGAAAGTGGATAACATATGCATGCATAATTCTGATAAAAATAATTATCATTGGGAACACCTTCATTTGTAGAATGAATTTGAGATTTCCATAATATACGTTAATTTTTTTGCGCAGTGTAAACGTAGAATTTTATTGATATAATGGCTACTTACTTCCAAGAGAACGATTTTGAGCAAATTGTACAGTTTCTGTGATGGTTTCGGGGCAATATATCATCTCATAGGATCTCTCTCCAAACTTCGCTGACGCTAAATTTCTATCGGAAAAATACTGAACACCTATATCTTCTTCCCTGTACTTCTCCTGTAACTTGCATTCTTGGCAAAGAACTATTCATCTTTTTATCGAAGCCTTTTGTTGTTTTTGGATATGTAGCGGTTTTATTGTCATATTCTATATTACTTTTCTGGTTTTTCTTAAGGGATCCCAATCTTTTTCCGAAACAAGAACTACTAGATTCACTACTGGATTCTGGACTTTCTTCTAGAGTATTAGGAGGATAATACACATCAGTGGATATTGACTTATTCGATTTTTTATGTGATGTTTTATGTTCATCTATTTTCACATTAATTTCTTCCCTTTCTTTTTTATCTTTAGGGCGAATAGGTACCTCTCCTAAAAAGTAACAAAATTAATTTTTACAATAAAAAGAAGAAACACCATTATCCTACCATAAACAACATCAGGCTTGATCAAGTTTAAATTGATAGGAACCGGATCTTCAAATGCGGCATGAGGATTTTTCTTTCTTTCTTCAGTTTGCCTTATCATCAGTTCTTCGAGTGTCACAAATCCAGCAAAACTATCATTATTTGATTTATAGGACTTTTTGGTCTGCGTTGGTGGTACGATTAGGTCATGAGTATTGCACAAACTGGGATTACTGGCATGGATGTAATTTTTTGGTTTACATTTCTGAAATAAATCTTTCTTAGTTTACAAAATATGGGCTGCCGAAGTTACAAAAATGTTCCACCTTTACGTGTTTTTTTCACTTCAAAAACATCATCAATCATTTCAGGTATATTCAATTATGGTATTCGTTTTGAAGAGTTTCGAGCTCCTGAGCTGTTCCAGCGCTTGTGCGCAGCCAATGGCAAGCCGTATTTCGAGCTTTTGAGTTACTCAGGAGCACGAAATACTTCAAAACGAATAGGCTAAATAAGCAGTCCGAAAATATCGAAATTCTTCAGGTACCACACAATCACAACTTCAGGGTAAGTTTGGCACCACTGTCTGTCGGCTAGTGACATATCAAATGAGGACAGAAATTATGGGAAGGCATCGTATCTTATTCGCTCGAAAGAATCTGCGGCAGTACCAAACCTACCATGAAGAACGGTGGATTTCCCTCGAATTTGTAGATATGTGGTACCTCTAGAATTTCGAAGATATGCGAATGTTCAAAGGTTATTTATAGACTAATGATGGTATTCTACTTTTATCTGTAATGTAGGTATCGTAGGGAAGTGGACAAATAATAATAATAACTGTTTGTTGAAATAAAGTTGTTTTAGTCTTGAGAAAGGAACCAACGGTTCCGAAACGTCGACGAAGTTATAAGAGATTACTTATTTGTCCACTTCCCTACGATACCTACATTTCATTTATACATGGACGAGAACACAGAATTCAATCCAATCTATAACTTTTCATGAGCTTACAGGAAAATTGCAATTCTGGACCTATTTAAGGGATCTGTAGCTCACAGAAATCATTAAATATTTACGAGTACACCATGGTTGATCGGAAGCATTATCGAATGATATATTGTGAGGTTACGTTGAATGGTTTGTTTATTTTAGGACGAACACCAACGTTTCAATAAAAGAAATTCATGATGGATAAAAATAATATGGCTTTGTTTATTGGATTGTTATCGGAAGAAAATCATAACAGGTAAAACAACGTCCAATAATATTCATGACCTGAAAATCATTCTTTTTTGAAGTAGGAACACTATGAGAATTGGAAGGAAAAGGTTGAGTGATCAAATGAATCCATTTGAAATGCCGGATGCCCAGAAAATGCTCAGATTGAAGAACCAGTGTACTATTATAAACTAAATAAATGCTTTACAGCAATTTTAACCAAGATTTTTTTTCTTTCCTGTTTTCAATTTATTAGATGAATGAAAGAAATGCAAAATACATTCAAAGAAATGTATTTTCAAATTCAAATCAAAACCATTTACTCATAATGAATTTTACGATTGAATGTTATGTTTTTCGATGGGTAGTTCAAAAGTGACACTGTAAACAAGGAAGTTACAGGAACCATTTCAGAATTGTATTATTTACGAATCTGTAAGTCGGCCGTTTACATATCAATCGTAAGCTACAGTATCGTAATCTACAGATAAAAAGCAGAATACCACCATAAATTAGAGCAGTAATTTTGTATCTTTATAGTGGAAAAAATACATGAAGATGGGAAATTTTTTCAACTTTGGGACCCATATTTTCTGAACTTAGGCAGGCCACCACCTGTTGGTTTCACTAATGTTGTTCAGGAGCTCAGGAGGAATACAATGACACCAAAACGGGTATCTGCTGGACTCTAAAGGAACCCACTCACTAGGAGGGAAGAATGCGCACTTAAGTATCTGCACGTTAGCTCTAAAGTAAACGAGTACATTCATATTTCCCACGCACAGACACTTTTGCTTGTTGAGTGAGGATGTGTGACAAGCGTGAGATGACGTCGAAAAAAGATCTGATGCTAATGGCAGTGGCGTGTGTTGTTATTAAGAAAAAATGTCCAATGTATAAAATAAATAGCGAACCCGACACTGTATTGCTAAAACTATAAAACGTGCACAGACTTGTTGCCCATACACGGCCGTTTTTGGTCATTCTTCCACGTACGATGATCAATGCACACGCTAAAAATCAAACCTATCTTGATTCTGACAGAGATAATTGCGCATTCCAAATTTCGAACGGCGGAACGCCATACACACACTATTTTCGCTGTACCCCGTACCACGCGCATTGAAGCCTTCGCGCTTCCTTCTTAGTGAGTGGGCCCTTTAACATTAAAATATTTACAAAATTCTTCTTCTAGACAAAACAATTACTTTCTAGAAAAATAACTATCAAAACTTACTATTGGTAGTTTACTGATGTTATCTGTCAATGCCATATTTGGAGGAGGATCCACAGAAAGATTGGGTACACTGATATTTTTCATATGTTGTTTCTCCATGGGAGGTATAAAAAATGGCACATGTGAAGTGAAATTTCCAGTGGTAACACTTTCGCTCTGTGGTTCATTAGTTCTTATTTTCCTATAAGACCTGAACTGAGCCGTAGGCACCGGAAGAGCATTATTTTTCGATTGTCCACTTGATTTGTTAAAAAACCATTTCCTATCTAAGCTTGTGCTACCGTCCTGAGCAGCAGAAGAACTTTTTTTGGAAAATTTTTTGAGAGAACCAAATTTTTTCAAGGAATCATTGCTCTGCTTATACGAACTTTTAGATTTTTCAGTATCAGAATCGTCGGTTTCTGAAAACAGAGTTCCATCGGTGGATTTCGAATTGTCTGTTAACAGTGTTGCCGCTGTTATCAAGTCTATCCAGCATTGGAGGGTGTCCGGATCTTCGGCGGAAAAGTAGAAGACAGTACC
The DNA here is from genome assembly GCA_013421045.1 of Propylea japonica. Classification (NCBI taxonomy): domain Eukaryota; kingdom Metazoa; phylum Arthropoda; class Insecta; order Coleoptera; family Coccinellidae; genus Propylea; species Propylea japonica. Next base: position 106,956,721 of record CM024240.1, on the reverse strand, counting down.
AGTATGGTAAACCTTGAAGGCGTTCGATCTTGATTTAACCTGATACATAAAAATTCTGTTCATATTGCATCCTAGAGTGTTAACAACAAACTTGAGTTAATATCTAGTTAACCGCCTCTTAACCGATTTTGAAAATATTTGGCATATTTCGTTATGATGTTTTGAAGCGACAGTTACAGTTTAAGCGCCGACGAATCAATATTTCCCAGGAAAATCGAAAAGAATATTTGAGCACCGGAAAATCAAAAAGAATATTTATAAATCATTCATAATTCAAATGCCATTTCTCTTAATACGAGACAGATAATGCAACTACTACCGTAATATGGCAGTAGCTGTAGTCTGTTCACTAAAGTTTTAGCGCTTACTAGGCGTTTGTTTATTTACCTGAAGTTGGCAGTATTTGCTGTCAAATAATGACAGCATATGTCATTATCGTAAAATGAAGTCAACGTTGCCGAATGTACCCGGCCTTGTCCGACAAGCTTGCGAGTCATCAGTAAGTTATCCGAGAACTCTATGCAATATTGACAACATTGCGTATCAATCTGACAAGAAAATGAACATTATAACGTAAAATTTGAATATACACAGTGGAATATGCCAAATTGTCATGGCCAACCGACGGCTCAAACTTTCGTGAACGGACTATACGTATTACGTTAAGAGCAAGGTTAGGTTAGGTTATTTCCGAAGGGAACTGTACCAAGTATTTAAAAGAGTTAGTTTTACTCGAGTTATATCTATCCCGTAGAATTGGGGAAAATTCAAATTTGCCACCATTGAAAACTTTTCTACTGAAAAAAATTGAAACTCAAAATACAGGAATGGGCGGTAAACTGGATATTTACTCAAAATTGTGATATAAATGAATAACAAGGATTTCACACGGAGTATGTTTACCTCGCTAGCTACAGCAACTGTGAAACCAGATAGAAAAATCAAGCAAGCAGCTCTTGGGTCATCTTTAGATTTGTAACCATAAAGACAGTTACCTAGCAGAACAAACCATCTCTTCTCCCAACTAACATGTTGTGTTTGTTTCAAACGAAGCCTTTGATATAACCATCCTTGTATATCTGGCGGACTTAGATCGTTTACAGTGACTTTTCTCCGCTCTAAGTACAAAGTTGAACATTATAAATGTAGCTTTTATGAGTCAATTGGTAAAAACTATGATCAATTAAGAACATACATAAGTCTTACGCGCGATATCAAAGGAATTAATTTGAGGATCATATACAGGGTGTTACATAATAGTATAACACAACTTGAGGGAGTTAATTCACATGTAATTTAAAGAAAAGAGTTTATATAAGCATGATTTCATAAAAGCTTCGTTACGGAGCGAATGCATAAAATCGTTCAATAATTTTTTTACTCAAAAACGGTTAGAGATACGAGAAAATTACAGGAGACAAAAAAGATTCTAAATTGAACAATCGAAGCACAAAATCAAAAATTGATTTTGTGCTGACCAGTAGCGTACCGCATAAAAGTTCGAGAGGGAAAAAGGAGACATGGCTCCGAAAAATGAAACATACTCTAGATTCTAGAGAAGATTCAGGACGTGCAAAGATGGAGACTGTTGAAAATAGCTCGCATTCCAAATTTGGACTGAATATCTCAAAAACTGCAGGAGTTATGAAGAAAAAATGTTTTTTTTTGGGAATTGCAACACGCTGTAGCTCTGTAACGAAGCTTTGGCGGACCCATGTTTATATGGACTTTTTTCTTGAAATTATACGTATGTAGATTCATCCCCTTAAGTTGTGACATACTATAATGTAACACCCTGTCAGATCAATAATGAAACAAAGATAAGCCTCAAGCGCGATATATCAGATTTAAAAAGCAAAATGTTGGTTTTTTTTAAATTTGACAGTTCGATATAAACGAAAGACAGAGTCGTGCTTTGAGGTACTAATTAGAAATTATCTCGGATACGAACTGAAATGATGTCGAAAAATGGCACAAATCTATAATACTCACTTGCTATCAAATTTTTCTTCTTGGGCTTGCTCTTGGAATAAATCATAGCTCGTATCATCGAATTTGTCGGAGACACTTTATCGCTCTTATTTATTTCCAACATGGAGCTGTTTTTGTAAGATGGAAGCTCGGGTTCAGGGAAATCCATTTTAACTTTATGAACAGGAGTCGACACGCTTTTCGGCTCGAATTGCTTACTCAACTTCTCGTCAGAAAACAACTTGGTATCGCTTTTGAAAGCGACATTTTCAGCATGTGCCTCTTTCGGAGTGCTGGGAGTGTAAGGGTGAGGCAGCGTCTGCATTTTCGTATCTGGAAACTCGAAAACCCTAGGAGGAGCACGCGGTGGTGTGCTGATCGGTGGTTGTTGAACCACCTTCGATAATTCTAAAAGATTTATCGGTTTCGGAGAATCGGCGGGATAGGCAGGTTTATTGACGTCGACGACACCAAACGTTCTAAAATAAGAATGAAAATCTTAACTCAATATCTACTAAAACGGCGTAGCACATAAAGGGTTTTCCAATAAGAGGTGTTATTTTGAATAGCCCGCTATTTCGGCAGATGTCACGTTTGAAGCTGTCATTTTTTGACATTTGACAAGTAGAAACTACGCCATTAATAAAAATGGAACGATACACGTTATAAAAACGCATTGAAATTATTAAAATTTACTATAAAAATGGTGAAAATTTGGCAGAGACGGTTCGTAAAACTCGAACATTTTTGGGTCGTCGTCAAGCACCTTGTCGGACCATAATAAAGAAATTGGTGGAAAAATTCGAGCTGTTGGGACAAGCTAGTGATGTGAAGAATAAACCCGTTCGGTTTATGGTCCGGCGCAGTCATTGGACCTTACTTTTTCGAAAATGAGGCTGGTTCAACAGTTACGGTGAATGGATTGCGCTATTGAGAGATGACTAATGTTTTTATGGACAATATTGGATCGTATTGATTTAGACAACGTTTATTTTCAACAAGACGGCGCTACGTTCCACACATGCAAAGGGGAAAAGTTTCCGGACCGTGCCATCTCTCAATTGGCCACCGAGATCTTCTGATTCAACACCTTGCGACTTCTTCCTTAGGGGCCACGTGAAAGAGAAGGTATACGATAATAGCACAGCGTCGATTCAAGACCTCAAAGATGGAATTCGTGAGGATATCGAGGACATAGGGCAGCCACTTTGCGATTTGGTTATGGAAAATGTCATTAAAAGGGTATGGTCCTGCCTGATGTTGTTTTCCACTATAAACGGCATAGCTTCTTCTTTATAATGAAATAAACATCCGATCATTCATACTGAAAAATGGTATTTTTCTTTGAATATCAAAAAAACACCTCTTATTGGAAAACCCTTACTAAGACAGCGTAGCACATACAGGGTTTTCCTTTTAGGTTGGCCTATTAGACGTTTTAGGAGAACTAGTGAATATTTCGTTCTGAAATTTTAGGTGCAGCCTTGAGGGTCAAGGAACTCTTCGCCTAAAATATTGTCAAGTCGACAGTGCTGCCACATCTATCTCAAACGCATATCTACTTTCTTATTTCAAATGGAACTACCTATATTTTCATTTATGTATCGATTCAATATCAAAGGACCCCGCACACTTACTTAGGAAAAGCGGGTCCAGTGAATTTTCCTAATTTTTACATATTATAAATGACGTTTGACACCCTGTATCTCGCTTATGCTTCGAAAACGGGATATACTGTATAAGGAAAAATTATTCTCCCGATGACCTCTACTCTACACGAAAATATATGTTTGTCCAGTTTATGATGAAACACCCTGTATATGAGGAGATTAGTGACACCACATTATCTCCATACTGTACATTCCTGAAAAAACACCTTTGGACCGACCTATCATAATAATTATACTAATGAAAACCTATATTCCTTGACAGCAATCTCAACTACAGATAAGTTTCAAGGAAAAATTGTATGAAATCCGAATTCAAACCTGAATAATTTTGCAACTGTTCTTTGTACATCAATGAAACTTCCTACAGAAGTGGACATACATCATGGTATCATATTTTGAAAAACTCAGGGTGGTCCCAAAGTCACTAACAAAGTTACATTCAGTTACTTTTACAGCTTCATGGAACAGCCTGTATAACGATTCTTAACGTGGTGGGCGGTGTTTGGATATCTGTTACATCTTGTTATTCAGAACCCAAAGCATTATGATAAAATTATGAAAATTAGAAGAGTTATCATCAAAATTTAAAGGTTCATTTTTCCGTAGCTGCAATTTTGGAACGCCCTATAGAACAAACCAGATGTAAGACCTTCGTGAAAATCTGATATATTGTTCTTGAGGTTGGTATAAATATAATATGTAGAAATGGGGAAAATTCACTGGACCCGCTTTTCTTAAGTAAGTGTGGCGGGGTCCTTTGCAATATAACCCACTAAAAAAATTTCTCTGCTATGCACTGTTGCCAAGTTATTCACAAATTCCTGAAACTTTTGACATTTGCATTGCCAGTTTGGAAATGCAATATATTATATTTCATGCGAACGGAACCAAACTCAGCAGTCTCATAGTAAAGACTCCATGCATTCATGTGGTATATTCAGTATTTTGACACATCGTAAGGTTTTTCGGAGATATTGCTCCGAAAATGTGAAACTCAAAATTGAAATATTTCGAGATTTTCAAATGGCAACCCCATGTTCAATTTACAACATTTGATTCGAAATGAAAAATGAATAGCAGTCTCCTTTTACACTAATTATTTATTTTGGATAGTTTTCGAATGAGATGAAAAATACTGATATTTTTCAGTATAGTCCGTTCACGAAAGGTTGAGCACATAGTAGGCGTTTCTTTATTTATCTGAAGATGGCAGTATTTGCTGACATAACGTAAAATAAAGTCAACGTTGTCGAATGTACCCGGCGTCGTCCTACGAGCTTGCGAGTTATCAGACAACTCTATGCAATATTGACAACATTGCGTATCAATCTGACAAGAAAATAAAGAACACAACCTAAAATTTTAATATACACAGTGGAATATGCCAAATTTCCATGGCCAACCGACGGCTCAACCTTTCGTGAATGGACTATATTTATAGTTCATGATCTATGGTCCTGTGATGAAATGGTTCTATGAATATGGCGTGAATTGTTGAAGTAGATTCTATGGTTTAAATCCTAAAAAGTATTCGATAATAATGGATGTCATAGAAAAAGTTTACCCGTATTATTCAAACTAGAGTTGTAACGAATATTCGCATTCACATTCGCATTCGCGGATATTCGCATATTTTTGAATATTCGCATTTGCATTCGCATCCGCAAAATTTCTGCGAATGTTTTGCGAATATGAATATCAGAAAAAAACTTATAACACAAAAATTGAGTGCAATTGAAACTAACAAAAAACAAATCTATGAAACTTTTATCAGTCTTTCTTTATATAACTTTAAAATGTTTAAATAATCATCATCTTGAATAAACTCTAAAATATGATAAATAATCAAAAACTATATATTCTGCATTAAATTATAAATATAATCTAAACAACATAATACATCTTCTTTCTAAAAAATAAAAATTATTTATCTTATTGAACACTTCTACATTCGCATTCGCATTTGCATTCGCGAATGTCAGTCAGTAGCAGACATTTGCATTCCAATTCGCATTCGCCAATGTATAAAATATGACATTCGTTACATTACTAATTCAAACACGATTCGGGTTGTTTCACAATTCACGGGAAATGCCAAATTATTATTGAAAGGACCTGTAGACCTTCAACAATCGTTATTCACATTTAGCAAGAATGATTTGAAAGAAATTCCGAAAATTGTTTAGGCTTTCTGTAATCCTGGCCTTTTATATTCACTATTATTTATTTTGGACAGTTTTCAAATGAGATGAAAATACTGAAATTTTTCAGTATTTATAGTCATGTTCAATGGACATTATGCTGTCTGAATTATCGGAATGAATCCTATTGTTGAGGTCATGAACATAAGGCCAGGATTACATAATTTCTTAGCACGAATGACTATTAGTGCTAATGTGAAAAACGATTGTTAAAGGTCCTACAGGTCCTTTCAATAATGTTTTGGCATTCCCCGTGAATTGTGAAACAACCCGAATCATGTTTGAATAAAATGGGTAACTGTTTTCTATGACATCCATTATCATCGAATACTTTTTATGATTTCAACCAAAGAATCTACTTCAACAATTCACGCCATAATCATAGAACTGAAAAATTTCAGTATTTTTCATCTCATTCGAAAACTATCCAAAATAAATAGTTAGTGTAAAGGAAGACTGCTATTCATTTTTCATTTCGAATCAAATGCTGTAAAAAACATGGGGTTGCCATTTGAAAATCTCGAAATATTTCAATTTTGAGTTTCACATTTTCGGAGCAATATCTCCGAAAAAAGTTACGATGTATCAAAAATACTGAATATACCACATGAATGAATGCATGGAGTCTTTACTATGAGATTGCTGAGTTTGGTTCCGTTCGCATGAAATATAATATATTGCATTTCCAAACTGGCAATGCAAATGTCAAAAGTTTCAGGAATTTGTGAATATCTTGGCAACAGTGCATAGCAGAGAAATTTTTTTTAGTGGGTTATATTGCAAATTTGATATTGAATCGATACATAAATGAAAATATAAATGAATTTCAAGCGGCTGATCGGTTTTGTTTCGGTAACCAATTCCATTCGAATTGAATGCAATTGGTTAACCGAAATGATGACCGGTTAGCCGCTTGAAATTGATTATAGGTAGTTCCATTTGAAATAAGAAAGTAGATATGCGTTTGAGATAGATGTGGCAACACTGTCGACTTGAAAATATTTTAGGCGAAGAGTTCCTAGACCTTCAGGCTGCACCTAAAATTTCAGAACGAAATATTCACTAGTTCTCATAAAACGTCTAATAGGCCAACTTAAAAGGAAAACCTGTATAATAGTCCATTCAAGAATGTTTGACATCGAAGTAGACCCTGAATGTCTAGGCGCAACTTTATTTCGGGTTCGAAAAAAGTTTTTAAAAGTTTCTGTGGTTTTTATCAAAGTTATAAGATAAAATATAACAGACCAGAAATCTATAGGTTTACCAGGCACAGACAAAATTTTATTTCGAAAATTTCTAATGGCACGTTCCTTACGAAATTTCACAAAAATTTTGAAAGTCATTATTCTCCTTTAAAATACCCGATTTCGAAATGATCGGATGGGTGGTTTCGGAAATATCAGAAAAATAATGAAATCTTTCGAATGGACTCTAAAACTACTGGACCGGACTTAACCGTGGCATTCGTAATCCGAACCAACTGTCAAAATTTCAGAACCCTAACTCAATCCGTTTGTGTTATCGTGTTCACGGCCTGACAGAATTTTCATTGACCACGGATTCTTCAACGGGTTGTTCAACCGAGTAGTTTGAGACAACTCTCTACCGAAAATTCGAAAAATACAGGCATTTAGGAAAAAAATAAATATCAAGTTGTTCCCCTAGGAAAACCTCTTTTGGATAACTAACCTTGGAGGAGGTTTCGGTGGTAATATTTCTTCGTCTTCCAAAGGTGCTGAGTCCTCTCTTTCAGCAATTGGCGCCACAATTTTATCATTACCATCCGCATGATTAACTGATGATGTCGAAGAGCAAGAATTAGAAACAGGCACATGTAAGGGTTGTATACTTGGCTCTATTGTATCATTAGTTTTACTTTCATCATTTCATCGTTTATCGTTCGTTAAGGGGGTTTTTCGTTATTGTCCTCACTTCTGTTATTTTAATTTTTTCAGTCTTTTCAAAACTTCGAATAATTTCGCTAGTTGATTCTGTTTCTTTAATACTCTCGCTTTCACTCAGTTTCACAGCTTCCACTATTGTCTCTATTTCTTTTCTTATTGTTACATTTTTATCCTCATTATCTGAAAAAAAAATTTTCTATTAAATTGAAACGTTTATAGGTATCATTGTTTCTTCAAAATCACTGGGAATTAAAGGGTTTTTTTTGATATTTGAAGAAAAACGCCATAATTCAGTATAAATGATAGGATGTTTATTTCATTATAAAGAAGAAGCTATGCCGTTAATAGTGGAAAATAACATCAGGCAAATGATCACCACGACCATGCTTACAGGACCATATTCTTTTGATTAAATTCTCCATAACCAAACTCGTAACCAAAGCGCAAAGTGGCTGTCCTATGTCCTCGATAGCCTCACGAATTCCATATTTGAGGTCTTGAATCGAAGCTGGGCTATTGGCCTTCTCTTTCACATGGCCCCAAAGAAAAAGTCGCGAGGTGTTAAATCACAAGATCTCGGTGACCAATTATGATTACCTCTTTGAGAGATAACACAGTCCGGAAACTTTTCCCGCAAAATATCATTGGTTTCGTTGTTTGTGTGGCACGTAGCACCGTCTTGTTGAAAGTAAACGTTGCCCAGATCAATACTATTTAGTCATAAAAATCATTGATCATCTCTCGAGTTTCATGAACCATCTCAGCTAAATTTTCACCATTGTTATAGTGATTTTTAATAATTTCCATGCGTTCTTGAAGCGTGTATCGTTCCATTTTTAGGTTTGTTCCAATTGCAGCGATTGTACGGTCCACCACATGCGCAGTAGACTAAAGGCGTTCCAACAGCGTTTTTGGCTGGTACAGTGAACGATCCCAAATCGCGGTCTCGTGTTCAAACTGACCTATGTACGGTACAGTGTTCGGTCAAATCGATCCCTGCCTCCTAGCAGGGATCGATTTGACTGGTTTGGTACTGACCTGCGCCATTTGTATTTCTATTTATTTAGGTTAGGACGGTTATGTTTATTTCTCAGATCGAAAGAAAGTTTCTTATTTATTGATATGAGGTTTATTTATTTATCTCATTTGTTCTTGTGGTATTTTCAGAGATAGGTCTCTGATTTTTTTCAGCTTTTGCTCGCTTGTTTTGTTACTCATTAAACGATTTATTCAAATGGAAATTATTCATTATTTGGAAACTTTGAAGAGAGTATTAGAATTATAGAATTAAAAGTATTAACAGTGTATGGTGAGGAAATGTTTGAAATTTTCAATTATTACGTGAGCAGTTTTATTCAAAGTTGCTTCAGAATTCCCATTTCAAAGAAGAATACTTTTAGTACGGTGTTATCAACCTAAAAAAAGACCTAACCTTGACATCCAAAGTAAAAGTTTTATTCCAACTCCAAATTGTTCTATATAACCCTCTTATTGTTTGGTAAAAGTAACACCATTTTGAGCGTCGGGTTTGGGGGTGAGGGGGGTGGAATTTGAAAAATCACTAGTTTTTTAGTTTTTCGTAATATTTCAAAAACTAAGCGGTTTATCCTGAAAATTGTTATATACAAAAATGTTCTACGTTAAATTTCAAATAAGAATGACCCTTTTCATAATTACTCTAAATTGTATGGTTCAAGAGTTACAGACGGTGTAATGTTAACGTTTTCGTAATTTTGATAATTTTTTAAAAAAATAAGCTTCGTAAAAGAACGTTGCTATTTCAGTGGCCGGTGGTATGTTAGTGATAAGCCCTTGAAAGAACGACAACCTCACCACCTTATCAAGGGGCACTCTTTTTTAAGGGAAAGAGGCTTCCACAGGCCTAGGCCATATAAACCTGTGGTACGGAGAACCCACCCTGAACTTTCTACGAACATTGCAACATAAATTCACTTCTTAAGCATAAATATCTTTTAATTTTGGAATGTTCATTTTCTTTATTAACTTATTCACCCATCCTCCAGCAGATTATCCTCCTCTAGCTCGTCGCCTAAGATGTTATTATTGTCCATGTTATCACATGCTTGGCCTGACCAATTGCTGCATATGCTAGTGCAGTTTAGACCACTCCTTCTGCATTCACAATTACGAACGCATTCATCTTTGCAGTACACATTATTCGTGAAAAACTTCTAGTCTTCAACAACCCCAAAGCCGACCCCAGTGCAGTGGCTGATGCAGGAAATTACTTCCTACTTGCAATGTTTGGAGCCAAGAACACTGAAGATCTAGATTGTCTCCGCTACCAGTTCTACTTGAAAACGATTGCAAAGCAGCCTATACATGCATTACTGAAGTTGGATGCACTACCACCCACTTCAGGAGCGTCCAGACAGCATTCATTTAGGACCTACCACCAGGTACAACAGTGGCTGGATGAAGATAAGGATCCACTCAAGTGGGGTTGGAAGAAGATTGGCGACCACCTGACACCAATTACAACAACTGCAGCCCCCCAGGAATTACTCTCCCTTATAATGTGTACTTGCAAAGATGAATGCGTTCGTTATTGTGAATGCAGAAGGAGTGGTCTAAACTGCACTAGCATATGCAGCAATTGCTCAGGCCAAGCATGTGATAACATGGACAATAATAACATCTTAGACGACGAGCTAGAGGAGGAGGATATGTGCTGGAGGATGAGTGAAGTTAATAAAGACATTGAACATTCCAAATTTGAAAGATATTTATGCTTAAGAAGTGAATTTATGTTGCAATGTTCGTAGAAAGTTCAGGGTGGCTTTCTCCATACCACAGGTTTATATGGCCTAGGCCTGTGGAAGCCTCTTTTCCCTTAAAAAAGAGTGCCCCTTGATAAGGTGGTGAGGTTGTCGTTCCTTCAAGGGCTTATCACAAACATACCACCGGCCACTGAAATAGCAACATTCTTTTACGCAGCTTATTTTTTTTAAAAATTATCAAATTACGAAAACGTTAACATTTACACCGTCTGTAACTCTTGAACCGTACAATTTAGAGTGATTATGAAAAAGACCATTCTTATTTAAAATTTACCGTAGAACATTTTTGTATATAACATGTTTAGGATAAACGGCTTAGTTTTTGAAATATTTACGAAAAACTAAAAAAACTAGTGATTTTTCAAATACCACTCCCCCTCACCCCCAAACCCGACGCTCAAAATGGTGTAACTTTTTACCATAGAATAAGGGGACTATGTGTCAGTTGCAGGAACGTCCATTAAAATTTAAAGGTCCATTAAACTCTTAATCCTCCATTATTACAAGGAACTAATGGGGGATTAAGGGTTTAATGGACCTTTAAATTTTAATGAATGTTCCTGCAACTGAGCATAAGATGTAGAGCAATTTGGTGTTAGAGGAAAACTTTTACTTTGGATGTTGAGTTTTAGGTCTAATTACACCGTACTATTTCTCCATATGAATACCATGTACTTGAATTAAGATTTGGTTTCGTTTGCGCCACATTTGTAATCCCGTGTAACTGGGGAAAATCACTTTTATTTCCGAAATGTATCAAAGTAATTGATGAAAAGCTTAATAAACAAATAATAGACATCATCGAGCAGGAAATTCGATTTAGAAGAGAATTCAAAATTGGCAATTACCCTTCCAAGTATTCAAATTTTTTAACGATACACAGGTACACAAAAGCGTTCCAACAACCTGAAACTGTGAACCAGCCCTTGAACCGTACACGGCACTGACCTGCGCATAAATGCGATACAAAACGATTCCTTGTACGGTACATTGTACGGTCAAAAATACGCTGTTGGAACAAACCTTTCATTAATGGCGTAGTTTCTACGTGTTAAATGTCAAAAAGTGACAGCTTCAAACGTGACATCTACCGAAACAGCGGGCTATTCAAAATACCACCTCTTATTGGAAAACCCTTTACAAGAAAATATTTTCGAATTTTGTAGCACAAGAATACAACGCAGTATGTTCAAAGTTTACTATATTTTTACAGAAAAGTACTTAACTCAAAGGTAGAAGCGTGAGAATATGTATTATACATTTTTCTTTTCTTTTGATTGTTTATCGCAACTTATTGAAAATTTTGATAAATATGGTTTGGTGATTTCTGCATTGAAAAAGTAAGGTTAGGTTAGCAGAATTGCTTCTAAAATATTCTTTCCCAATTTTGTTTGACAAATTATGACAGAATTCACAAAAATCAATTAACTGTATCAACTTACCTAATATCACCGTTTCACATTTCTCCACAGACTTTTTCAACCCTTCGCAAGCAGGTTGCACTTCTTCCGAAATATCATAAGCAGGAGTACTGTGACTTTTATCAAGCTTTCCTCTCAGTCTCGTTGTTGTTATTACAGTCGTTATACTTCTAGGAGGTACAACAGGTTTTTTATCACTCCTCGTTAAACTATCAGAAATTTTTTTGACTTGACTCCTCGGCAAAACTTTGGGCTTTTGTTGCGACAAATTATTCGATACTTGCGCGGATTGTTTGTCCAATTTTTTTATTATGTCATGTACGTTTACTTTAACCTAGAAAAATTGTTTATAACTTTTTCAATTCAGAAAATATGTTTCAACTTACTTCATTTAGAATGTTGTCTTTCGCAAGTGGAGCATTATTTTCATTTTTTATTTTATCTTCGTCGTCTTTTTTCGAGGGTTCTTCTTCTGGTGGTGGGGGAGGAGGGGCTATCCTACTATTCGGCTTCGATTTTATAGTATCAATCAGTTCATCAACAATTTCTTTCTGCCAACCGGAAGTCATACTAGATCTATCTGTCAATTCTCTTCCTTCATCGATAAAATCCAAAGTTTCTTCTGTAACGCCTCTCAAACTATTTAAACTCAAGCTCTTTTCTTCGTTCAAATTACTATCCGGAACTTTCAAAGTCTTTATTGTCTCAATCTTTTCTTCGTCAAAGTTTACTTTTTTCGAACACTTTGATCTCTTGAACGATGACTTTTTAGAAGATAGGCCGATAACAGTGGTTGGTCGAGGGCTCAATTCTAAGCCAACACTACAGGAAGCACTTTTATCACGTAGACACTTCGAATCTTCTTCAAAGTTTGAATTGTTAATATGATTGGAACTAGCAGTTGGGGTAGCAGCTTGGTTTTTCAACATTTCTCGGCACTAAAAATGAATCATTCATTGATCTATAGTCAGTTCGCGAAAGTTTTAGCGCAAACTCTATGCAATATTGACAACATTGCGTATCAATCTGACAAGAAAATAAATAACCCAACCTAAAATTTTAATATACACAGTGGAATATGCCAAATTTCCTTGGCCAACGGATGGCTCAAACTTTGGTGAACGACCTATAGCTATACAAGGTGTATTTCCAATTAGGCTTCATTTTGACAGGTGACAGAACCAAATATCGTCAATATAAAATATTAACAACTTCCAAAAAAAAATCGAATACTTATTCAAATAGTGAATTAGTGGACATTCAAAATGTTTGGCATGTTTGGCAGAGTTTTTCCGATGAGGTCAAATATCTGGGGGTCACCTTGGATGAGAAACTCAATTGGAACTCTCACCTTAATAAAGTGATTGCCAAATCTACAACGGCGTTTTGGATATGCCGTAAGTTATTTGGCAAAACTTGGGGTCTGAATCCTCGTATGATCCACTGGATCTATACGACGGTGGTAAGACCTGTTATCACATATGCCTCTTTAGTTTGGTGGACTAAAACTGAAGAAAAGACAAGCCAGCAGAGACTGAATAAGCTTCACAGACTGGCTTGTCTAGGCATTACAGGAGCTGCGTATACAACTCCTACAGCTGCAGTAGAGGTAATACTAGATCTCACCCCGCTGCACATTTATGTTAAGAAAGAAGGTCTCAAGAGTGCCCTAAGAATGGACCAAATAGTGCCTGGCAAGGGGCACGGAAATATTTTAAAATCACTCGGTAGTGAACTCCCTTTACTACCGTGGGATTCCATGCCAATCGAGTATGACCTTGACGCCAACTACGAAGTGATCATAGGTGATCGCCAAGAAAGTGTGGGATGTTTTTCTCGAATTCGTAAAAACCATCTCATCTGGTACACAGATGGGTCCCTAAGGGAACGAGGAGCAGGCATAGGCATATACGGTCCCAAATACAGGGAATCGGTGCCTTTGGGAAAGCCAATAACAACGCTCCAAACTGAAATTCTGGCCATAGAAAGATGCGCCCAAGTCTGTCTGTCCAGACAGTACAAGGGAGCCAGAATTTGCTTTGCCTCTGATAGTCAGATGGCACTGAGGCAGCTTATGGCCGTTGAATGTAGATCAAGGAACATTTGGAGCTGCAAACAGTCCCTCAAAACACTGGCGGAGTACAACAAGCTAGTTTTAGCTTGGGTGCCTGCCCACCAGAACATTGAGGGAAATGAGAGAGCTGATGCCCTTGCGAACACCCTTCACCGGACCCGTGCCCTCCTATTGGGTATCACCTACACTAATTAGGGCAGAGGTCGGTCTTTGGGAAAAAAAGGAGAAACACTCTTACTGGATGAACACATCCGGTCAAAGACAAGCAAAGAGACTAATCGAACCTTCCAAAGAGAAGGCTCAACAAGCTCTATCGTTGTCAAAAAACGAGTTAAGGCTGCTAATCGGCCTTCTCACAGGGCATTGTCTTGTGAGATATCACCTACACAAGATTGGTAAAGAAAACTCCGACATTTGTAGGTTATGTGAATCGGCCACTGAAACCACCGAGCACATACTATCCCAATGCACTGCGCTGGCGCAAACCAGACTTACTCTACTAGGTGGCGCGTTATTAACGCCAGCCGACATAAGAGCGAAGTCTCCTAAGGAAATAACCAGCTTTGCTAAGGAGGTTAGATTCCTGGGAAAACGTAGTTTTAGTATGGTAACGCACAAAAGACCTTATTGGTCGCAGTGCAGAAGGTAATCAATCGACCACTATCTAATCTAATCTAAATCTAGTCAGTTCGCGAAAGTTTGAGCGCAAACTCTATGCAATATTGACAACATTGCGTATCATCTGACAAGAAAATAAACAACCCAACCTAAAATTTTGATATACACAGTGGAATATGCCAAATTTCCTTGGCCACCGATGGCTCGAACTTTCGGGAACAACCTATAGCTATACAAGGTGTATTTCCAATTAGGCTTCATTTTGACAGGTGATGGAACCAAAATCGTCCATATAAACTATTAACAACTTCCAAAAAAAATCGAACACTTATTCAACTATTGAATTAGTGGACATTCAAAATGTTTGGCATCATGGATTTGAGGTCAATAATGTGGGAGAATCTTATGTATTTTTTGAGCAAAAAAATAAAATGGGGTTGATTATTGTGGAACTAACCTGCTCAATAGAAAAAGATTTGAGCATACTGGTACTTGTTCCTCCGTTGAAAGTGTTTCTCCTCTGCAGATTCGAAATAGGTTTTATCGGATATAACCTAGTTCCGCTATCTATCAAACTATCCGGAGGAGACTCAGTATCGCTGTAACTTTCACTGATTTCGTTTCCCGAGTCCACTGGATCATCCACTGGTGGTAACCTAAAAATCACAAACTCGAGTAAGTAAAACGTATGAAGAAAACATTAAACTTAGTTACTTCTCAATTCTTAAAGGACGGAGATCTGGAATAGGAAGCAAAACTGGAGATGGCAAGTTTTCGTTCCATCTGGAATACGGTTGACCCCTCTTTTTACTTGGTAACCTGTATGGTTTCATATATATCTGACCGTAAACTTTGGTGTGCCTTGGTCTTTTCTTCAACGTTAAAACAATTTCTGGAGGAGATTCTTGTAGGAGAAACATGACGTTTTTCCTTTGCCAACCAACAACTGTCAAATAATTCACCTGCGATAAAGAAATCATGATACTAACGGCCGTTTGCAACCAGTGACACTTAAGTGAAACTTATCTTTAAGTGTATCTTAACTTGCTTATTCCGTTTGCACCGCTTCTACTCAGACCTAAAGTGCCACCTAAATAGACAGAAAGGATAAGCCGAAGAAATCTATGGCTTAAGTATAACTTATCTTTACGCCTCCGTCAGACGTCATGTCATGTGTGTGATTGAAATTTCAATTCAAGTTAAATTCCGGTCTCAGTTCAAATTGAAAGAAGTTTTGGTGGTAGTGCGGTATTTTTTTATGAGATATTGAGATGGAAAGACTATTTTTGCATAATATATGCAGAAGACAGAATGCTGCGGATCTTCCTGAACCTGAAGATCTCCAATCTTTTGCCAGATCCCTTGCGGAATCACGAATTACAAGCATGTCAGTGAATGACAATCGAAACATGGGAGCACAAATGCGAAATTCAATTATACAAAACTATTTTTCATATACTTCAAGCAGTGATATTTATTCACGACGTACTTGAGGTATCAAATGTATAATTTAATAAATTGTTTCTACAATTCTTGTCTCAATTTATCAAAATAATTGACATACTATTTATTGTCGTAATATTTTTTCAAAGATTCTTTGGTCCTATGATGTTCATCAGGGGATTGCGAATTGAATGAATTCGCAATTTTATTCCACGCTTCCGTTTTCTCACGCCAAGTAACCGCATTTGTTTTTTTGCTTTCGATGATGTTCTTGAAACTATTCAGCAAAATGTTTTTCTCATTAGGAGAGACATTTGGTGCTCTTGTTGGTTTTTTCAGCACTATCCATTTCGAACTTAACCTTCACTTATATCTCTGGAAATACCAAAACACTTCACAGGGAAAAATTACGAATTATCTGCCAGTTGTTTGACGTTAGTCCACAAAACATAAAATTTATGCATCACTCATAGAAACGGACATAAAATCTTCACAAGTAGGTCGAGTGTATCAAGAACTTACAGCGTTGCCAAATGGCAGTGATCCTTAGCTAAGTTTCTATTAAGCAGTACCGGAGCAACTGAAAATATTTTTAAGTGGACCTTAAATCTAAGTGGAACTTAGCTAAGAGGAACTTTTGTGGGTAAGCGGTGCAAACGGGGGTAAATATCCTATTTTGTGCTAACCGCATAAACAAAAATACCTGAACAATTTCATCGCCTTCTTCAATTTTAGAGCTGCTATGGGCTGGTGAACCAAATTTGATGTCAGCTATCTGATGAATTGCATGATTGCTGGGTAAAATGAAAAACCTAACTCTTGTTCTTTCTTTTTCAGGGTTGCCAGATCCAACGACGCTGGTTGTAGTATCATAGGATCAGAGATATCCTACAAGGAATGCAAATTTGAAAAACGAAAAGGACAATGAACTTCAGAAACACACAGGGTTTTCCTAAGTTGGCCTATTAGACGTTTTTAGAGAACTAGTGAATATTTTGTTCTGAAATTTTAAGTGGAGCCTTGAGGATGAAGGAACTCTTCGTCTAAAATATTTTCAAGTCGACAGTGTATTGCCACGTCTATCTCAAACGCGTATCTACTTTCTTATTTCAAATGCAACTATGTATCGATTTAATACCAAATTCGCAGTATAACCTACTAAAAAAAATTCTCTGCCATGCACTGTTGCCAAGTTATGCACAAATTCTTGAAATTTTTGACATCTGCATTGCAAATTTGGAAATGCAATATCTCGATTATTTTCTATGGCAACTCAGCAGTCTCATAGTAGAGATTATATGCATTTAGGTGGAATATTCAGTATTTGGATACATGGTAAGGTTCTTCGAAAATTCTGATCTGAAAATGTGGAATTTGAAATTAAAATATTTCGAGATTTTCAAATGGCAACCCCATATTTATTTTACAGCATTTGATTCGAAATGAAAAATGAATGGCAGTCTTCTTTTACACCTATTATTATTTATGGATAACTTAATGTACCACATAAATGCATGGATTCTCTACTATGAGACTGCTGAGTTTGGTTTCTTTCGTATACAAAATAATCAAGATATTGTATTTTCAAACTGGCAATGCCGATGTAAAAAATTTCAAGAATTTGTGCAAAACTTGGCAATAGTGCATGGCAGAGAAATTTTTTTTAGTACTGCGAATTTGGTATTGAATCGATACATAAACAAAAATATAGGTAGTTGCATTTAAAATAAGAAAATAGATATGCGTTTGAGATAGACGTGGCAACACTGTCGACTTGAAAATATTTTAGAGGAAGAGTTCCTTCATCCTCAAGGCTCCTCCTAAAATTTCAGAAAGAAATATTGACTATTTCTCCAAAAACGTCTAAAAGGCTAACGTGAAAGGAAAACCATATACCTACATCTCATGTTGAAAATTGAATTCTGTTAGCAAAGAATAAAAGAACATTTTTTGATCCATCTATCACAAAAATATAACCTAAAAATGTTAGACAAAACCGCAAAATACTTAAATTTTTTTTTCAGAATTTTATTGAGTTATAGACAACGTTACTGAGTCATCTTACAGAAAAATAACTCTAACCTCACAAATTTTAAAAAGTTAAATGTGTCAATCTTCCATGATCTATTGAAATCTCGTAATCCCCGAGTTTTGGATGAATGAGTAATAAAATGAACCTTCTGTGTGAGAATTATACAATATTTTCCCTAATTCACAGGATTTTCATTAAAGTTAATGAGATATTTCCATAAATATCGTTTAGTGATTTTTGCATCCAAAAATTTTGGTTGAGTACAGGTTTCTGTATTACTGATTTGACTGACACGGTGACAGGGGAGTTTCGTATTGTCCGTTCACGAGAGTTTGAGCGCATAGTAGGCGTTGGTTTATTTATCTAAAGTTGGCAGTATTTGCTGTCATAACATAAAATAAAGTCAATGTTGCCTCGTCGGACGAGCTTGCGAGTTATCAGAGAACTCTATGCAATATTGACAACATTGCGTATCAATCTGACAAGTAAATAAACAACATAACCTAAAATCTTAATATACACAGTGGAATATGCCAAATTTCCATGGCCAACCGACACCTCAAACTTTCGTAAACAGACTGTACTATGCAATTTGTGTGAAACTGAGATTTTTTCACCAGGGGCCTATTGCACCAAAATACTTTGCAATTTTTCACTTTGCACTTTGCATTCTGACAAATTTCAAAAGTGAGAATTAGTTATGTTGCACAACATTTCTCCCAAAATTTAATTTCTGCAGAGTACTTTTCACTATGCACTTGACTTTTCACACTGTACTTTTCAATTATGAATGCGTTTCGGGCAACTTAATTCATTCAAAAAGTGAAAAGTGCAAAGTGAAAAGTTGCAAAGTATTTGGTGCAATAGGCCCCAGATCTTGCTCTAAAATTTATAGCAGAGTAGTTTCACCACAAAGTTTAATTTGAAGGAACAAACTCATTTAGTAATATTTGAGGTTATGTCTAATATGCTTACCTGAATGATGTGGTCTGCCATTTTGGTTAATTTTTCACATATCCTTCTTATAGTTACAACTGGTTGTTCCGAAAATATATCCCTGTGTGCGTTTGTGGCCATCTCAAAGGCCAATTGTAACATTTGAGTTTTACAGTCCATATAGTCCTTGTCTCCGGCAAATGGAGCTCTGAAAGTTTATGTTCATTATTTGAGTTCTAATTCGGCACAAAATTAGAACATTTAGGCAAAATGCTAGTTTTTCGGAAGACTTACCTATCAAGCCAGAAAACCAAAGGTTTAATGGCAGATATGATGTTGTGCACATCAGACAACGTCTGTGATTTGAAAGGTCTACAGTCATCTTCTACTGTTAGCAATTCTCTGTACAATGAGTTTGCTGCACAAGACAATTTGAGAGCTAAGGTTTGTAAGTTTTCTTTGTCCAATTCATAGTGCTAAAATTGAAAAGAATAACCAAAATGAATCAAAAACTGTAAATGAATTGGAAAGCTTAGGATTACAGCTTAGTTATGACTTATGACTGTCATAGTCATAGTTAAGTAAATCTTCTCAAAATTAACAATAAATGAAAACTTGATATGTTATGATTGCTATTATTCACAAGTTGAAGTTCTGGCTACGAGCTGCAGGGATATGGCCTAAATCACTGAGTGAATAATAGCCGTTATACACAGGTAGAATAAGTACTATACTTTATCCATTACTACTGAATATTTTTCTTGAAGTTTTTAACATTGGGTTAACCAACATTCTAATTCATTTACTATAATTTCCTTGAATATACTGAGATCTATCAATCAATAACCAAAAATCTTACTGGATGTTAGTCTGTCAGCAGAAAAAAATCCATAAGCAGAACTGTAATGTCTATGTGAATTCAATTTCAAAATGGAAAAGAGAAAAGATAGGAGAATGCAATTATAAGTATAAATAAATTTACAGTTTCAAAAGCTCAAGAACCCAGTTCAATTTGTGCTCAAGTTTATTATTCCAAAGCTAATCTTTCTTCTCTAGTCATTCGACATAAGTTTGTCACACGTTTTTTATCATTTTTGCGATTTTGAATTCGATATTTGGAATGAAATACCACTATTTAAAACTTTGGGAGATTATTACCCTTCAGTAGGGTCCTGTAGCAGTCTTAGAAGAACGGGAGATTCGAAAAATCATCACTTGGAATGCCAGACCTGGTTTGAAACACCCTCCTGGCCCAAGAGCATGAATTAAGCATATTGTATCAGAATATTGAAGGTATTTATTCGAATAGTTTTAAGTTTCAATTTAGTAAAAACGGCGAGACAGGGTTCTTTCTACTGAGGTTTTTCCCTGTACTCTGGTATCATACGCCAGAATAGTATGGTTCCCCGTTTTGCACCAACCTCAGCTAGGGACTTTTTTTGTTTCATGTATTGTATTTTGTTAGCTCTCAATTTGAAAGAATATATATTCTCTATTCAAGGTATGAAGAATTACTACAGTTATTTTTGATCTCTAATACTTACAAAATGTCTAAGATGTTCTACGGCTTCAAGGATAATTTCTTGGTGCCCCAGAATTTTGACACCCAAGTGTTCAAGATCATCAGCTCTAAGATTGAGTAATTGGCCTCCAGTAACTCCATTATTCAAGAAGGAAGTAGTGTAGTGGGACACAGCACTGTCCAAACCTAAGACCAAAATATTCTACGATTACTCTTTTCGTTTACATTTATTTTACTATATAAAATGTACACAAAAAGGAATCAATTAAATTATCAATATGATCTAGAATATAAGAAAGGAATCATACTATATTTATCTTTCCTGACAAAAATTCCTTTTTTCAAGGGAAGGAATAAAAACTTATAAGAAACTCTGAAATTAGTATTTTGAGAAAAATTCAAACAGGTATTACAAAAACGCAGTTGGGCGCCCAAATGTTATATCACAAATTTAAATTAGTCATTATTCGGAATTCCACCGTTGAAATAAGTTCAAATTCTTGTCTCAACTTGTATAATCCTGTCATATAAGAAAAACAGAGGAATACCTTTGAGCCAATCGGTCACTTGGTCCACATTCCAATCTTTCACATTAACGTATGCCATCCCAAGGAAAAAGTGAATTATTTAATACCGACAACATTAACTTTTGCCTATTGTTAGGAACAGAAATAAATTCAAGTTTTATCGTCTTGTGCTTTGTTGATTAGATTAGTTTTGACACTTCCGTCCTTGACGATTTTTATGAATGAAATGACGCATCAGGAGTACTTTGGAACTACTACGCCCACACGGGTACGTAATGCCTAACAAGGGTCGTATGAACTACAAGTACACAAAATGAAATGAAATAATGTTTTAAATCTGTAAATACCCCAGTACCAATAATTATGATAACCCTTTGTGTATTACCTACTATAGTTCAATTCATAAATTTCAAACAAGCTGTTTTTGCCATTAAATTCATGAAATTTGAAAAAATATTTTTTTTCAAACCAGGCCATTTGATGTTATCCCAATGTTCGTGTAGAATGTTAAATCTGTTACGAAGTTATACAGGGTGTTACATAATAGTATGTCACAACCTAAGGGTATGAATCTACGTATAATTTCAAGAAAAAAGTCCATATAAACATGGGTCCGCAAAAGCTTCCTTTACGGGGCTTCAGGCTGTTGAAATTTACGAAAAAAAATGTTTTTTTTTCTTCTAACTCCTACAGTTTTTTGAGATATTCAGTCCAAATTTGGAATGCGAGAGCTATTTTCAACAGTCTCCATCATTGCACGTCCTGAATCTAAACTAGAATCAACAGGGTGTTTTCTTTTCCGGAGCCATGTCTCCTTTTTCCCTCTCAAACTTTTTTGCGGTACGCCACTGGTCAGCGTAAAATCAATTTTTGATATTTCGTTCAATTCAGAAACTTTTTTTTGACTCCTGTAATTTTTTCGTATCTCTAACCGTTTCCGAGTAAAAAATTATTGAACGATTGTATGCATTCGCTGATAAGCTCAAGTTGAGTGTCAGATGACGAGCTATCAAAATAAAAAAATTTTGGGCATAGCTATAGAGTATTTATTTATTTATTTTCTATTATTTTTTTTATTTAGCGAATAACATACAATCGTTACAATAATTTTTTACTCGAAAACAGTTAGAGATACGAAAAAATTACAGAGTCGAAAAAATTCTAAATTGAAAGAAGATATCAAAAATTGATTTTACGCTGATTAGTGGCATACCGCAAAAAGTTTGAGAGGGAAAATGGAGACATGGTTCCGGAAAAAAAACCCCTGTAGATTCTAGTTAATATTCAGGACGTGCAATGATGGAGACTGTTGAAAATAGCTCGCATTCGAAATTTGGAATGAATATCTCAAAAACTGCAGGAGTTATGAAGAAAAAACCAATTTTTTTTGTAAATTTCAACACCCTGTAGCTCCGCAACAAAGCTTTTACGGACTGATACTATTATGTAACACCCTGTATGATCAACCAACTTACAGCACAGTAAATTTTCGACTCTTCTTTTGGCTAAAGGAACTCAGAAATGAAAAAAATTAATAAAGGGTAATCATCATGAGACGTAGATGACTTATACAGGGTGCGGCAGCATAACTTTCTCAATAAAATGCATAGTATGAATAAGAAAATTTTTATTCGTTTTTCATAATATAGGCACATACATAAAGTTTTGTTTTGCCCAGTTTTGAAGAAAAAGTCAGGTAGGTGACGTGCCCCATTCTCCATACACCGAGTAAACCGATTTCTGGCGTTTGTCATGACTCCAGCCAGTATAGCAGGCGTTATGTTGGCAATTTTTACTGGATGTTGTTCTTCAAATCTTGTAGAGTCCTTGGACGGTTCACATAAACACGATACGTATTTCAAAAAATCCCATAGATAAAAGTCATAAGGGGTCAAATCGACAATTGTATCAAAGGCCTTTGCATTCACCTAAAGTCACAGTGTGGTGTGCAATTTCCTCAAGTGGATTTATTGGTCCCTGGTTCTTTAAGGAAAATGAAGTCACAGTGACAGTGAATCCGGACCGGTATGTAAACATGTTACAGGATTTTTTTTCCACATCCAGAAGAAATTGCCAACATAACGCCTGCTATACTGGCTGGAGTCATGACAAACGCCAGAAATCATATCAGTTTATGTATGTACCTATATTATAAAAAACGAATAAAATTCTGATTCATACAATGCGTTTTATTAAGTTTAAAAAAAAGGAAGTTATGCTGCCGCACCCTGTATTTGCTTCGCCTAATGAAAACATGATAAATCAAGTAAAGACAAATAAATTTGAGTGGGTATTTCAGCGGTATTGATCAGGCATTGCACCAAAGAAAATAAATATACCTAATAGAGGGAGCAACAGGCTGAGAGCAAGGATGATTGGATAGATATCATTCCCTATCGGAAAAACCGTTTCACGTTCCTTTCCATATGTTGGAAAATGTCTTCAGTGATGATACGGAAAGTTATTAAGTAGAAAATAATGGTGTATAAGGTTTTATGTGCTGTGTTTCGAAAAACACCGAGAAGTGTAGATAAGAATGATGAAGAATACTCGAATATTTTGTAAGTTATTTTCTTATTACATTATGAATATTTGAGTTATAAAATGCATGTAAAGCAATTAAATTTGAGCTCAAAAATCTGTAATTTCCGAATTACCTATTCATTCAATTCTTCACTTAAAGTTTCAAGTAATCAATTTCCAATTAAAAATTGAAAATGATGAGATTTTTATACTCGTAAGTTCAAACGTCGCTCCATGATGACGTACGAGCAGGCATAATTAGTGGAAAAGACGATTCATAACAGAGTTGCCAGTTGGCATCATTGTAAACTGTGATTCAATATTCAACCAATGAAATTAATGCTTACGCGTACGTCACACTCAACAACCGAGTAAGTATGATCGTTCGATTTTGTTAGCTTATTTCTGCGATTTCTATGATTTTTTCTCGAAACCTGACAAGGAACTGAAAACGGATAATCACCTTGTTTTTATGCGAATCCATTATTTTTCAAATGATTTTTTCTGGAAATTGCTGCAAGTGTTTAAGATTGAATGGATTGCGCTATCGAGAGATGATTAATGATTTCTTATGGCCGAATTGGATAGTTTTGATCTGGACAACGTTAACTTTCAACAAGACGGCGCTACGTGCCACACAAGTAACGAAACCATTGATCTTTTTGCGGGAAAAGTTTCCGGACCGTGTTATTTCTCGAAGAGGTGATCACAATTGGCCACCGAGAACTTGTTAACACCTTTCGACTTCTTCCTATGGGGCCTCGTGAAAGAGAAGGTCTACTCCAATAGCCCTGCGTCGATTCAAGACCCCAAAGATGGAATTCGTGAGGCTATCGAGGACATATGGCAGCCACTTTGCGATTGGTTATGGAAAATTTCATTAAAAGGATATGTACCTGTAAGTGTGGTCGTGGTGGTCATTTGCCTGATGTTATTTTCCGAGAGTCCATTAATTCTGAAATGTTTTTTTCTGAAAATCACTTAAAATGCGCATTATCACATCAAAGACTCAATACTATAATAAAAATCTGTTATTTATTAAATGTGCAACAAAATGAAAAACAAAATAAGTTTGAGAGATTACTCAAGCGATTCGCTTTAGATCTAACCCTAAATAATGAATCGACATATTGTTCATTTATAACATTGCTAATCCAAAAATAAACCTTGGAAATTTGTACGAAATAGCTGGATACGACGAATTGGTACAACCTGCAGTCCATGTATAGACTCCAAATAGCGATTCCCCACATATTAATGGGGATCCTGACTGTCCAGGACACTGCTCGTGCAAATGGGTGCATACAATATCCATAGACGTCAGAAAAATTGGTATATAATGGAGCTATGAATGCTGATAGGTATACAGGGTGTTCCTAAATTGAACGTACAAACGAAAAGGGGAGATTCCTTAAGTGAGTTTAAGAAAAAAAAGTCTCATAAAAATGGGGTCGCAAACGTTTCGTTTTCGAGATACAGAGTGTTTGAAGTTTGAATTTTTTTCAAGTTTCTCATAGTATCTACACTTCACAAGATATTCAACTGAAATTTGGCATAGATATTACATTTGAGAGTTCTCACCACGTGACATGGCAATTTCGATAGAAGATCTACAGGGTGATATTTTTTCTGGAACACTGCCACCTGTTCTTCTGCAGAACTTTTTTTTGGTGAGCAACTGTTAATTTGAAAAAATGTAAAAAGAAGCTTTGTTCTTATACTAAACTTTTCGGTCTCTTGTAGTTTTGTCGTATCTACCAACGATTTCGTAAAAAAATTTTTTGAACGATTCTCTCGAAATCCTCGTGAAAATCCAAATTATGATGGGAAGGCCACTATGTAAGCTGTGGTGAATGAATTCAGTGTCAGTTTTTATGGAAATTTTCCTGATCTTCAGCGATGATTCATAAAGATTCGATAAACTCGTATAATCAACACACGTTTTTGATTAAAACTTTAACACCCTGTATCTCGAAAACGAAACCTTTGCGACCCCATGTTTATGGGACTTTTTTTTCTTAAACTCACTAAGAAATCTCCCCTTTTCGTTTGTACGTTCAATTAGGAACAACCTGTATAAGGAACATTCGTGAAGAGCATGTAGTGCCATTTGCCCCATACATTGGTGAAAATTCAATTTTTATGGACGATAATGCCAGACCACATCGTGCGCGCATCGTTCAGGAGTACCTTGAAGAGGTTGAGGTCTCTCGAATGGAATGGCCAGCAAGACGTCCAGATCTCAATCAGATTGAGCAGATTTGGGACAACCTCAATAGAAGGCTGAGATGTTCAGAAAATCATCCAGCTACTCTTAATGACTTAGGAATCCAACTCAGAGAAATCTGGGAAGGATTAGATCAGAACATTTTAAGATCACTCATTTTGAGTATGAACCGTCTCTGCCGAGCTGTAATTAAAACAAGGGGTGGAAATACCAAGTGTTAAATCACTTATCAGCATTCCAGTATTTTGAAATTGTTTATTTCTCTTCTTCACATAAGATTCGGGGGAATCCTGAATTTTTCTTCCATTCAATGTGTCTTGTTTCATTCGAAACCTTCCCGTCAATGTAGAGTTGACTTTCATTAAAATTGAGATTTTCAATTTTTTTGCGCAGTATATTTCAATTCGAAATAGCTATAATGAGACTCGATTATTATCATTTGAACGGGAGTCGTTATGGCTAAATTATCCTTCTGGGAACTGCGACCATGTAAATCTTTTGTTCTACCCTACTCATTCATGGAAAACTAAGGAGGTCGCCAATGCCGTTGATAAAACCTCCTTCCCCATATGAATTTTTGTTAGGCGATCCAGGTCTGCATACTTGCATACCAATAGTTCAGCTATTTCTGCTTCTGATCCACAAAGTCTGCAGGACTGCGATCTAATCTGCTGACTTTCACATACGACGTCGGGAGTTCCATAATCACTGAGGCTAATCCCATGACAGCTTCAGGACCTTTCTGGTATAGGTAGGTGAGATCATCACGAATTGTTTGGACTATGTAAGTTCAAGGATGTTTCTCCAGAGGGTTATTCAACACACATTGCTGGACGCTGCCCTATAGTGGTTTTTTACAAGCCATAGAGAAAAACTGAATGAATTCGAAATAGCTATAGTGAGTCTCGATTATTGTTATTATTTGAACCGAGATCGTTATGGGGCTAGATAAGCCTTCCGGGAACTGCGACCATGTATTTCTTTTATGCTCTACCCTACTGATCCATGGAAACCCGAGGAGGTTGTCAATGGCGTTGGTAAAGCGATAACCTCCTTAGGAACCTTGGCCGTTACCTGTAGGGTGTCTAGGACCAGTTTCTCCATATGAATTCTTATTACGCCAGCCAATTCTGGACACTTTTCTGCTTCTGAATCACAAAAGCCTTCAAATCTCATCTGCTGACTTTCTCATACAAATGTTTATTGTACCGTCAGCAGTTCCACAATCGCCTAAAGCTCAGCTCGCGACAGCTTCATGAGGTTTCTGGTATAGGTAGGTTGAATCCTCGTGGATTTTTTGGTCTGAGTAAGTCAACAGAAAGGCTCAGATCCAGCAGGTAATAACCTTGATGCACTTCTTGCAAGCTCATCAGCTTTTTCATTTCTTCAGGCACCACAATGCCCTGGTACTGACTGTCTCGAAGGACTCTCTTTCTTTCTCCGTTTCCAGAGTCTATAGTAGTTTTCCATTTGACGCAGCGCTGCATCACTAAATGCTGCATCAGTAAATCAGCGTTCCTATTTTGGTCAATTCAGTCGAAGTGGAGTGATTTTTTCTGTTAATCAGTCAAATATAAAAGCCTCCGCATCTGATATATGTTCAAGGTTAGAATCTATACACCCCTAAAACTTTTAAACCTAATAATCATTGATTTGGCAGCCGATGGAGAAATATTCCATTACAAGTAAAGCACTCCGGAGTTTTCTCTCCTTCCCCACGGATTCTATACTCATTGGTGTTCGTAAGCCCCAGTCCAGTGGGTGTTGAAATTTACAAAAAATTTGGTTTTTTCTTCATAATTCCTGCAGTTGTTGAGATATTCAGTTCAAATTTGGAATACGAGCTATTTCAACAGGCTCCATTATTGTACGTCGTGAATCTTAACTAGAATCTATAGGGTGTTTTCTTTTCCGGAGCCATGTCTCCTTTTTCACTCTTAAACTTTTTTGCGGTACGCCACTAGTCAGCTTTAAATCAATTTTTGATATCTACGTTCAATTTAGAAACATTTTTTGACTCCTCTAATTTTTTCGTATCTCTAACCGTTTTCGTGTAAAAATTATTGAAAGATTGTATGTTATTCGCTAAATAAAAAATAATAATAGAAATACTCGATAGGTATGCCCAAAATTTGCATTTATTTTGATAGCTTATTCAATTTTTCACTCGAAAAGGGTTAGAGATGCGAAAATTACAGAAGTCGAAATAGTTATAGACCAGGGCAGAAACCTTCAAAAATGGTAAAAAATGAAAAAAAATCGCAGTAGGATGAAACCCGTTAGAAAAGGAGGGGAATATGATCAAAATGAAAGGAAAAATAAATTACGGTCGATCTGAGTTCGGGAAGTGGGAGGGGTGAGTTTTTAAGGGTGAAAAATGGTTTTCCTTGATTTCCGGTAAAACTATAAGTCCTATGGAAAAAAATTAAATGGCAAAATTGTAGGTAATGAAAAGATCTACAACTTTTGTATCGACAATTTTTTCACATAACCTCAAAATTTAGGTGAAAAATTCATAAAACCAAGTTTTTGGTTTTTATTTATATCTTATTAAAAAAAAATTTTTTTTCACGAAATTTCGTGAAAACTTACCTTATTATGTCCCAAAATACACTGTAATTTATTTGATTTAAAATATTCATGTTTTCGTCTTATTTTTACTTAATATCAAAAAGCACCCCAATTTTCAATTGAAAATTCTGACGTCGAAATATCAGCTTTTTCAAAAAGTTTAAAGGATTTTCCTTCATTGAAATATCTACTTTCTGATGGTGTGAAAAAAATATACATTACCATAAGGAGTGTTCTCAGAATCAACGATTTATGAAACCCAGTAACTCAGTCCCCACTTCTCTATGAAATAACTTACAATGGGTTAAAAACTAACCAAAAGTCACTCAGGTATATGAATTATCTCAAAACAGCAATAAATGGTCATCTAAAATATTATTTAAACAAGATTCTACAGCTTTTTCAAAATATTGTAGATGTCTTATTAAATATTAACTTTATTAACTTATTTTTTGTTAATTATAGAAGTATATTTCAATTTGTAATTTTTTCGTTTATGAATGAAACAGGAAATCTTACGTTTTTTGAGTAATTAAAGAGTAATTTTAATAAAAACCTCAAAATTGTACATAATGATTAAAAAAAATTTCTAATTTGGGTTTTTTTCAATTTTTTGCATTTTCTGAGAACATTTCTAGTAATGTATATTTTTTTTACACCATCAGAAAGTAGATATTTCAATGAAGAAATCATTATGTACAATTTTGAGGTATTTATTAAAATTTACTCTTTAATTACTCAAAAAACGTAAGATTTCCTGTTTCATTCAAAAACGAAAAATAACAAATTGAAATATACTTCTATAATTAACGAAAAAATAAGTTAATAAAGTTAATATTTAATAAGACATCTACAATATTTTGAAAAAGTGTAGAATCTTGTTTAAATAATATTTTAGATGACTATTTATTGCTGTTTTGAGATAATTCATATACCTGAGTGACTTTTGGTTAGTTTTTAACCCATTGTAAGTTATTTCATAGAGAAGTGGGGACTGAGTTACTCTAATGGTGGGTTTCATAAATCGTTGATTCTGAGAACACTCCTTATAGTAATGTATATTTTTTTCACACCATCAGAAAGTAAATATTTCAATGAAGAAAAATCCTTTAAAGTTTTTGAAAAAAGCTGATATTTTGACGTCAGAATTTTCGATTGAAAATTGGGGTGCTTTTTTGATATTAAGTAAAAAAGAGACGAAAACATGAATATTTTGAATCAAATAAATTACAGTGTATTTGGTACATAATAAGGTAAGTTTTCACAAAATTTCGTGAAAAAAAAGTTTTTTTTGAAAAAGATATAAATAAAAAACCAAAAACTTGGTTTTTTGAATTTTTCACCTAAATTTTGAGGTTATGTGAAAAAATTGTCGATACAAAAGTTGTAGATCTTTTCATTACCTGCAACTTTGCCATTTAATTTTTTTCCACAGGATTTGTAGTTTTGCCGGAAATCAAGGAAAAACCATCTTTCACCCTTAAAAAACACACCCCCTCCCACTTCCCGGACTCGGATCGACCGTAATTTATTTTTTCTTTCATTTTGATCATATTCCCCTCCTTTTTCAATGGGTTTCATCCTACTGCAATTTTTTTTTGTTTCAAAAATTATCGACCCTGGTCTATTATTTAATAAACTAGGTTATTAAAGACAGCGACTATAATGGTCAAGATATTTTAATGCGTGAGCGGAGCGAACGCGTTAATAGTTCGAGACCATTAGTCGCTCGATTAATAACCGAGTTTATTACAAGATTTTTCCGACGATCTCAACGTGAATAGTGTATAAATTCTTGATCAAAATACATTCTCAATTCGCACAAGACATACATTTGACGTAAAGGAAATTCTATGTATCTATGTTCCAGTAGAGTTTTGACATTTCTCGTAATGCTTCTGATACTTTGTGTACGGTTGCCATGAGGATTGCACATTAAAATGGCTAAAAAAATTGAGCATTAAAATGGGTCATTAATGCTCAATTTCGTACACATTAAAACCATCCTTTATTTCGAGGTCGGCGGAAAAAGTTTTTAAATTGAACGAAGATATCAAAAATTGATTTTACGCTGATCAGTGGCGTACCGCATAAAAGTTTGAGAGGGAAAAAGGAGACATGGCTCCGGAAAAGAAAACACCCTCTAGATTCTAGTTAAAATTCAGGACGTACAATGATGGAGACTGTTGAAAATAGTTCGCATTAAAATTTATATTGAATATCTCGAAAACTGCAGGATCTATGAAGAAAACCAATTTTTATGAAAATTTCAACACCCGTAACGAACCTTCTGCGGACCCATGTTTATATGGACTTTTTCCTCGAAATTCATGCTCCTAAGTTGTGAAATACTATTATGTAACACCCTGTAGATCACTTCTCACGTCTTAGGATACACCTTAGGAGACTAGGTGTGACCAAAAACGATGAGTGCAGATTCTGTGGAGAAGAGGAGAAAAATCCGCAACATCTAGTAACGCATTATCAGTCCACTGGTTTCCAAAGCAAGAAGTGCTTAGGCAAGACAATCACCAAGGACGAAGTAATATGATTTCTTATCCCTGAAAACACCCCATTTTAAAAAAAACCCAAAAGCATTGCGATTGCAATATTCGAATAAGAAGACGAAACACCATTACCTATTCAAAATCGCCAGGCACTCCTCAGCATTCATTATCTTCATCTGTATCATCTGAAGCTCCATACTATTAGGATTCAACTCAGGAACTTCATAATCATTAAAGCTATGTTTACCAGTAACCCAACTAATCAAAGTACAATACTGAAAGAAGGTTATCACTTCAGGAGGCATCGTATAAAGTTTCGTTGGTTTCGTAGTTGGTCCCAGAATGAACGGTTCGGTTGTTTCAATGATGCCAACATCATACTTGAGCAAAGGTCTTTCAAACCTCGAGTGGAGAACGAACTGTTGAGCTTGCCTTTCTTGTCCTGTTGTTGAACCTGGGCTCAAAACAGTCCTTCCAGATATGATTATGAAATCGGCAGGATTTAATATATAGGTGGTTCTTTTATTCATGTCAATCAAACAGTGAGCTGCAGTGATGATTAGTGAGTCGGTTATTAAGGAGCCCACACATCTGGGATGAACTGTTTTTGGATAGATACCAAGAAAGGGTAGTTTCTTATATTGGTGTTTTTTCCACCTTTTATACGGTTTCTAGTAATTCTTGAGGGATATATTCCATGAATATCGGTTTTGTTGAACCTCATCATCTGTTGTGGTTGAAATGACCTCATTTGGTGTGGTTGAAACTTCTTCGTTTGTTGTGATTGAAACATTATCATCTGTTGTGGTTGAAAATTCATCGTTCGAATTGGAATATACGGCACTGATTGAACAAATGGCTACTGCATAACTGTAAAAAATTAATATTCTATTGAGAAATGACAGTGTCAACACTGGCATGTTTCAGATTTATGTATATCTGTGCGCTTGTTCCTAAGGGAACAAGCTTATTTGTCTGTGAATTTTGAACCAAGAAAATGATTTGGATTTTTTGAAAATTTTCAAAATTATAGAATCTGTCCTAGCGTTATCGTGTTCACGACAAGACAAGATTTTTTGAGACCACGCCCGACCCAAAATACAGAACATACGCGCAAAAATGTATCTGAAATACACTGAGCAACAATTGCTAGGGATCACTTATGAACTTCACTTCATTTGTATTTTTTTCGAGTTATCTCGTGAATATCTGTACATTTTATGTTCTCTTAGGAAAAAGTAAGATGTTTTGAGTTGTTATATCAAAGTCTTCCTCACTTCATCGGCTCTTGTTCTATATGTGTATGGGGAGGCATTTGTTTGAACCAACGCACAGAGGTGGTTTTTTCTGCAGAACATCACCATGACCAGCCAGAGATATCACGATATGATTATTGAACCCATAATTGTGCCGTTTGAGGCTGCCGTGGGCGAGAATTTCATTTTAGTTGACGATAATGCCCGTCCACTCCGTAGTCGTCTGGTTAATGCAGCGCTAGAAACTCATGCTATGATAGGATGGACTGGCCAGCTCGCTCTCCAGACATGAATTGCATCGAACATGTCTGGTCTGAGATGTCTTGACAATTGTCAACCTTAGAACAACCGATCAATAACCTGGAGGACCTTTCTAACGCTTTACGGGATATTTGGACGAATTTGCCCCAAAATGTTATAAATCGTTTGATCGAAAGTATGCCTCGTAGGGTAGAATGCTTGAGACGAACTCGTTGGGGAGCAACTAGGTACTAGCTTAAGCGAAACTTCAGCCTTCTTGTGGTTTCATCATAAAATTTTTATGTTATTCAAACACAGAATTTTGAATGTTCCTAATAAGGTCTTTTTTTCTCTCCAACTTTCCATTTTTTCATTTTTTTCTCAAGTGAACCATATTATCAACTGAAAATACTCTGACATCCGACTAAATTTATAATCTTGGAGCGAATATTTCAGAAATAAATTTAGAACAAGTAAGTGATCAATATCAATTGTTGAGCAGTGTATTTTCAATTCTCAGATTTTGCACAGTTCTCTCGGATGAATATTCCATTCAGCTCACAAAGTAATATCCAAAAAAGAAACAATTCACAATAACCATCGATACATTTGCAAAGTGGGTATTCACATCGTAAAGAAAGAAAAAAATATCTGCGCACTAACAATGTACTCTATTTCAATGATACCAATTGCATTGTTTAAAATTATCCTATTATCAACAATCCTTACTCCATAGAGTTCCACACCTTAGTATTCGCTCGCAAATATCAAATATCGGTTGAAAGTCGAGAAAGAAGTTATTGGAAAGTAAAAGCAGGCTTTTGACATACCTATAGGTATCTTATATCTCAGTTCTTAATCGGTCTACACAACTACATCAAGTAGCAAGGTATTCCAGCTAACGGAATGTTCACGATTCCGTATTGTGGTGTGGTACGAGAGAACCTTCAATAGATTTTAATTATGTCCATCATTTCCTGCAAAATTTTATCCATATGGTTCATATGAGTGAGATCAAACGTAATTTTTCGACAACCATGGTACAAAACAGGTGCGTACTTTAACGTGAATTTTTCTGAGTAAAAAAAATTGGAAGGTGTTTGCTTGAGTATGAAATATATTCGCTCCAGTATTTGTCTCAACAAATTCTATAGAGTGATTTTAACAAATGTGATACCTAATTCATTCATCATACACTTTTTGTATATTGTGAGTATGGCCATTCATTTATTCATTCACTAATAAATGAATGAAAGATGAAAGCGATCATCACTGTCAGTAGTTTTATCAAGAACAAAAATGATTAAGACATAAACGAGTTAAAATTGTACTATTTGGTGTTACTAGAAAGCGCATCCACCATAGCAAATAAATTAAAGTGTTCATAGTGCGTGTTCATTTGTGCATATGATGAATTAAATACATACATCGTAGGCCTAAATGAACACGCAGATTTTCTGAACCAATGTCTGAATTTTTCGAATTCTAACTCAAAATTGATTAGGTCGATTGTAAAATGAAACATTGAGTATTGATCAAATCAAATACCCTCCTGTACCTATGCAAATTCAGATTTGAAATTCTGCATTTTCAACAATCAAAATGTTGATAAAGTTCTCCAATTCCTCAAGTCACGATATACAATGTGATTTTTCCAGAATATAGAATCTGGACAACCTACTTATCGATTTGAACTAAAATTCTCATATACAGGGTGTTTCGTCATAAATTGGACAAACATATATTTTCGTGTAGACGACATCGGGAGAATCATTTTTGCCTTATACAATATATCCCGTTTTCGAAGCATAAGCGAGATACAGGGTGTCAAACGTCATTTTTGAGCAAGATTCTTATGAGTGTGGTCAGTTATGTATAACACTTGGTGTAATGGTTTTTGGTCAAATCTCAGTATTTTTGGGTCCTCTATTCAGAAAATTGACGAACTCCGAAAAAAAATTTGTAAAATGGCGGAAAACCTGCAATGTTCCAATTTTTTTTTGTGGTTTTCAAATTGACTTTTGTTTTCTGAATGAACACAATTTTCTAAGACTTTCTGTGAAAAAATTTTTTCAAAAATCGAACACAAATTTTTTTTTACATGTCTACAGCGATGAAAAATTCCACTCGAAACGGATGAAATTTTGTACAATTTTACTTCTTGAATTATCAATCACGAATATGAAACAGAATCGGAAAATATCGAACGGTTTCGTTACTACAGTCATTCAAATGTTTCGTTCGGACCTCTGAAATATTGAAAATAAAATTGTTTTGGGTTCTAGAATCAAAATAATTAAATTATTGGCATGTTTAAACATTCTAGATGAATTTATAAGAAAAAATCAGTGAAACTTAGTTGGGACTCGAAACGACGTAGGTATTAAATAGGGAAATGGCACTGTTCTAAGGATATTAATATTCGTTGCCAGGCAACGGTAGTTCGTAGTTCATAGAGTTTGACTACTGGCTAAATTATATTCACTGAAATTAAAATACCAGTCCAGCTCTATGAACTACGAACTACTGTTGCCTTGCAACGAATATTAATATCCTTAGAATAGTGCCATTTCCCTATTTAATACCTACGTCGTTTCGAGTCCCAACTAAGTTTCACTGATTTTTTTCTTATAATTCATCTAGAATGTTTAAACATGCCAATAATTTAATTATTTTGATTCTAGAACCCAAAACAATTTTATTTTCAATATTTCAGAGGTCCGAACGAAACATTTGAATGACTGTAGTAACGAAACCATTCGATATTTCACAATTCTGTTTTAATATTCGTGATTGATAATTCAAGAAGTACAATTGTACAAAATTTCCTCCATTTCGAGTGAAATTTTTTCATCGCTGTAGACATGTAAAAAAAAATTTGTGTTCGATTTTTGAAAAATTTTTTGCAAAAATTCTAAGAAAATTATGTTCATTCAGAAAATAAAAGTCAATTTGACAACCGCAAAAAAAATTTGGAACATTGCAGGTCTTCCGCCATTTTGTAAATTTTTTTTCGGAGTTCGTCAACTTTTCTGAATAGAGGACCCAAAATTATTGAGATTTGACCAAAAACCATTACACCAAGTGTTATACATAACTGACCACACTCATAAGAATCTTGCTCAAAACACCCTGTATCTCGCTTATGCTTCGAAAACGGAATATATTGTATAAGGCAAAAATGATTCTCCCGATGTTCTCTACACGAAAATATATGTTTGTCCAGTTTATGATGAAACACCCTGTATACAGGTTGGAAATTCACATCTGAAATATACGATATACAATGCATCAGACAGAGAATTCTTCCCTCCAGTGCACAGATGAATAGTCGAGACAATCACTTGCTGTAACACACTGAATACAGTTGTCTTACTCCATTATTCTAGTCTTGTCTCTCTCTTATCGTTTAGAGGAGCGTAATTCTGTAGTATGGTAGGCAACAGTAAATACTTGAATCGAGTATTACGGGCAGCCTGACAAATTAAAAATTCTATAAGTGTAGTGCGGGTTCCCTACCATACTGCGATAAGAGAGAGACAAGACTAGATTATTGCAGTAAGACAATTGAATTCATTCAGTTATCGCAGTTGATTATCTCGCCTATTCATCTGTGCAACTGGAGGTAAGAATTCTCTGTCTGATGCCTTAGATATCGTATGTTTTCGATGTGAATTTCCAAATCGGTATGTATATGCTGGATGCGCATCTAATAAATAAAATTGAGTTAGTTTCTTGCACAGCTAACAGCTGAAGTTTTCAGTTCTGACGATGATGTGCCCAGTTGGAAATTTTGGGAGAAGAGAAGGTATGTCGTTGCTACCATGGCCTTCTTTGGATTTTTCACCATTTACGCCCTGCGAGTCAATCTCAGTATTGCAATTGTTGCCATGACAGAAAACAAAACTATAGTACTAGAAAATGGAAATATTTCGTATGTGAGTATTTTCTTACAGCATCCTGATCTATTATCTCTATTCATATCCCTATTAATCAATTTATGGACTCCAAAAATCAATTGGGATTAAACTGTTCAAGTTTTCGTGTTGAGTTATTTCTTCTATGGATATATCACGATGACATAGCGGTGTTAAAGGAAATGAAAAGCCAACAAACTTGCAGAATTTGCATCAAGTTTAACACCTGAGCTTTTCTGTGGACTTGGAAAGGACCAATATGAAGCAGTAGTGGATAATAGTTCTATAATAGAATAACTCTCTGGAGAAACACCCATGAACTTACTCAGGCCAAGAAAATTAATTATTATTATAGCTTATTATTATTATTATATCTTACCAGAAAGCTCCTTGAGCTGTCACGAGCTGAGCTTCGGCTGATGCTGGAAGTGCACACGGGACACACAGGTCACTAAAAAATTATTGTACCGCAGGAAAGTCAGCAGATGAGATTTGTAGGCTCTGTGGATCAACATCAGAAACAGCTGAACTCTTGGTATGCAAGTGTCCAGAGCTAGCAGGTCTAAGAACAATTCAAATTGGCAAACCGGTACTGGATGCCCAAGTAGTAATGGCTAAGACTCTAAAGGAGGTTATCGGTTTTATCAACGCCATTGACAACCTCCTTAGGTTTCCATGAATGAGTAGAGAACAAAAAACTTCATGTAACAGTAGAGTAGAGGTAGCATAGCCATAACGACCCCAGTTCTAATAATAATTATTCGTCATCCTGATGCATTACCTACATTCGTAAAATTATTTAATTTCAACTTACAGACTCAAGAATTCGAATGGGATTCAACTGTTCAAGGTTACGTGTTAAGCTCTTTCTTCTATGGATACATCACAACACAACTTATAGGAGGATGGTTCGCCATGAGGATTGGTGGTAAAAAACTCTATGGTTTGGGAGTAGCAGCTACAGCTATTCTAACTCTGGTAACTCCGTTAGCTGCGAATATGGGTGTAGGTTTCTTGATACTGTTGAGAATACTGGAGGGTGTTTTCGAGGTGAGTATTTCTACAAGAAAATTGTAGCATTCATGGGGTATCCGTATAGATATTGAAGAACTAATTTTGAGTTTTTGGCAAAAGCAAATAAAAAAATCGTACACGTATCACCCTTTCGATATGCTGATGGTAAAGTCACACGTTTTTGCGATTTCACATCAATCAAATTAGAAGGTTCGTTACCTTCAATCTACGTGCATGTAATATGCTGTTGTTTTTCCCAATTACAATTCTCCATAAAGTAAGTCCTTACCACAATGTGGTATACAGGGTGTCCCAAAACTCGACGTCAACCCGGAACCGGGTGTAAGGGCATGTAATGCTGGTCAGAAGATATTTGTAGTATCTTCTAATCGATTTCGAGGAACTAGGAACGAGTTAATGAAACAATTTCTTATTTATCCCGATATCACCTGCACGCTGCGAGATCTCTCTCGTAACTGCCGAGTAATCAGGTTTTATTTATCATCAGATGTTGTTACAAATATTACTCATACACTTAAAATTAATTTAAATTTGCAGTTGCTTGATTTAAAATAATAGTCATTTAAAAAACACAGAAAATTCCACACCCCGTCTTTTAACTCCTGTTGCCACAAATATCAACTTTTTCCAACTTTTTTTGTTGTGTAACCCTGAATAATGCTTGTCTTAACTGTTATCAAAATTTTGATACCAGCTGCTCTCGGTTTCTAAAAAATAGGGCTAACTTCTCAGAAAAATTCAAAATAAACAATTGCCTAGTTTCAACTGACTGTATTGAAAAAAAAATGTACTACGCCTGTTTGGCATGTTTTGTCAAAAGTTGACGCATTTAGTAAGGATTCCAAAATGATATAATACTTGGTGAATTGTAGCTGCCGTAGTTCAAATTCGATTTCGATTGCATTTGAATACACCTTTTATTTAACTGCTTCCCAGTAAAAAAAGTCCAATAGATTCAAGTCCGGTGAACGGGCCGATCCCGAGTTTGGACCAGAACGTCCGATCCATCTTCCGGGAAAAATGTTTCCAGAAAAAAATTTCCCAGGTCAAATATAATAATTTTTCCAGAAAAATTTTTCCGGAGAAATTTCTCTGGACATTTTATTTTCTGGAAACATTTTTTTACCGGAAGATGGATCAGACTTTCTGGTTCAATCTTGGGACCGGCCCGTTCACCGGACTTGAATCCATGGACTTTTTTACTGGGAAGCAGTTAAGAAAAGGTGTATTCAAAGGCAATCGAAAGCGAATTTGAACTACGACAGCTACAATTTACCAAGAAAATGCGAACTACAAAACAAAACAACATTTTATTTTC
Source organism: Propylea japonica (assembly GCA_013421045.1). Taxonomy (NCBI): domain Eukaryota; kingdom Metazoa; phylum Arthropoda; class Insecta; order Coleoptera; family Coccinellidae; genus Propylea; species Propylea japonica. The sequence goes on along the minus strand of CM024240.1, from coordinate 106,918,007 downwards.
AATACAGTCAGTTGAAACTAGGCAATTGTTTATTTTGAATTTTTTCTGAGAAGCAAGCCCTATTTTTATGAAACCTAGAGCAGAAAGTATGAAAATTTTGATTACAGTTTAGACAAGCATTATTCAGGGATACACAACAACAAACAAGTTGGAAAAAGTTGATATTTGTGGCAACAGGAGTGAAAAGACTGTCACAGGGTGTGGAATTTTCTGTGTTTTTTAAAATGCCTATTATTTTAAAATCATGCAACTTAGATTTTTTTATATCTTTCTGACAACCAGCATTACTTGCCCTTTCACCCGGTTCCGGGTTGACGTCGAGTTTTGGGAAACCCTGTATGCTGATTTGTAGTAGTTTCCGCTGGTTTCTCTATCTCTGAGCAACAAAAAAGGACCAGAATACCATGTCAGTTCGAGAGGAAGGGTACAATACTACAATATATCAGAAATGTTGCAGTTTTCCAGTACCCCATTTGTTTACAGAAGACATAATTTGTGACTATTTTTCTCTGTAAAATAATCCAATTATTATTTCTTCAAATATATAAAGGAAGATTGGAAATATGTCGAAGTAGGTAATGGTAATTTTTTCAGGGAGTAACTTATCCTTGTATCCATGCAGTTTGGTCCCAATGGGCACCACCCTTGGAGAGAAGTAGGCTAGCAACGATTGCATTCACTGGAAGTTATGCTGGAACAGTTTTTTCCATGCCTGCTTGTGCTATTTTAGCAGATTGGTTCGGATGGCCCAGCATATTTTACGTTTTTGGTGAGTATATTATTTATTTTGCACTGAAACGGTTTATAGGGCTTTTTAAGCATCTTGACTAGGTAATGGGTTTCCAATAAGAGGTGTTATTTTGATATTCGAAGAAAAATGGCATTTTTCAATATGAATGATCGGATGTTTATTTCATTATAAAGAAGAAGCTATGCCGTTAATAGTGGAAAATAACATCAGGCAAATGACCACCACGACCACGCTTAAAGGACCATATCCTTTTAATAAAATTTTCCATAACCAAATCGCAAAGTGGCTACCCTATGTCCTCAATAGCCTCACGAATTTCATCTTTGAGGTCTTGAATCGACGCTGGGCTATTGGCGTAGACCTTTTTTTTCACGTGGCACAAAAAGAAGAAGTCGCAAGGTATTGAATAACAAGATCTTGGTGGCCCATTGTGATTACATCTTCGAGAGATAACACAGTTCGGAAACTTTTCCCGTAAAAGATCAATGGTTTCGTTCCTTGTGTTGCACGTAGCGCCGTCTTATTGAAAGTGAACGTTGTCCAGATCAATACAATTCAATTTCGGCCATAAAAAAATAATTAGTCATCTCTCGATAGCGCAATCCATTCACCGTAAGTGTTGCTCCAGCTTTCGGCTACAGCAACAATATTCTCGGCTGTTCTTGAGCGACGTGCACGCGTTTTATTCTTCACATCACTACCTTGTCCCAAAAGCTCGAATTTTTCCACCAATTCCTTTATAGCGGTCCGACAAGGTGCTTCACGACGACCCAAAAATGTTCGAGTTTTACGAATGCTGAATTTTCACCATTTTCATAAGGAATTTTAATAATTCCAATGCGATCTTGAAGCGTGTATCGTTCCATTTTTATTAATGGAGTAGTTTGCTACATGTCGAAAAATGACCTCTTGAAACGTGACATCTACCGAAATAGCGGGCTATTCAAAATAACACCTCTTGTTGGAAAACCCTTTACCAAACCCTCAAAGTTCACAGAATGCTCGTAATTGCTGAGCACTTTCATTAAACTATTCGAAATATCTACAGCTGAAATAAAAACGATAATTTCCAGAAGGAACGACTTCAAAACTTAAAATTTTCAGGGTTGCTTTAAGATTCGGATAGGATTGTCAAGTTGATAAATGAATGATATGAAATAAATAGCTCTCAGGATATCAAATTGATCATAACCAATTATTCTTTCAGGTATTCTTGGACTGTTTGGTATTCCCTATGGGTAGTGTTGATCTCAGAAAGACCATGTGAAGATCCCTTGATTACTGATGCTGAACTGAGGTTCATCACGGAATCTCTTGGTGAAAAAACAGACAGAAAATAAAGTACCCATGGAAAAGTATTTTAACTTCTATGCCTGTTTGGTCCATTGTTATAGCGCACTTCAGTGAAAACTGGGGTTTCTATACTTTACTCACACAACTTCCGAAATATCTGAAAGGTATTGAAAAAAATTACATATTATTAAAATGATGAAAAATACAGGGTGTCCCAAAACTCGACGTCAACCCGGAACCGGGTGAAAAGGCAAGTAATGCTGGTTATCAGAAAAATATAAAAAAATCTAAGTTGCATGATTTTAAAATATTAGGCATTTGAAAAAACACGCAAAATTCCACACCCTGTGACAGTTTTTTCACTCCTGTTGCCACAAATATAAACTTATTCCAACTATTTTTTGCTGTCTAACCCTGAATAATGCTTGTTTGAACTGTAATAAAAATTTTGATACCAGCTACCTACTCTAGGTTTCATCAAAATAGGGCTAACTTCTCAGAAAAAAATTCTAAATAAACAATTGCTTAGTTTCAACTGACTGTATTGAAAAATATGTACTACGCTAGTTTGGCATGTTTTGTCAAAAGTTGGCGCATTTAGTTCCAAAATGGTATAATACCTGTTAAACTGTAGCTGCCGTAGTTCAAATTCGCTTACGATTGCCTTTTAATACACTTTTTCTTCAACTGCTTCCCAGTAAAAAAAGTCCAATGGATTCAAGTCCGGTGAACGAGCCGGCCACGAGATTGGACCTGAACATCCGATCCAAATGGAAAAAAATGTTACGACAAAAATATTTTCCGGAGAAATTTCTCCGGAAAATTTTTTTCTGGAAAAATTATTTTTTCTGGAAATTTTTTTTCTGGAAACATTTATCTCCAGGAAGATGGATCGGACGTTGGGATCCAATCTCGTGGCCAGTCCGTTGACCGGACTTGGGTCCATTGAACTTTTTTTACTGGGAAGCAGTTAAAGAAAAAGTGTATTCAAAGGCAATCGTAAGCGAATTTGAACTACGACAGCTACAATTTACCAAGTATTATACCATTTTGGAATCCTTACTAAATACGCCAACTTTTGACAAATCATGCCAAACTTGCGTAGTACATTTTTTTTTCAATACAGTCAGTTGAAACTAAGCCATTGTTTATTTTGAATTTTTTCTGAGCAGTTGGCCCTATTTTCATGAAACCGAGAGCAGCTGGTATCAACCCTTTTATTACAGTTTAGACAAGCATTATTCAAGGTTACACAGCAAAAAAAAAGTTGGAAAAAGTTGATATTTGTGGCAACAGGAGTGAAATGACTGTCACATGATGTGGAATTTGGCGTGTTTTTTCAAATGCTTATTATTTTAAAATCATGCAACTTAGATTTTTTTTATATTTTTGTTACAACCAGCATTACTTGCCTTTTCAACCAGTTCTGGGTTGACGTCGAGTTTTGAGACACCCTGTATACGCTATTTAATTCAATTTCCAGATATCTTGGATTTCGACCTGACTAAGACTGGAGCAATGGCGGCTCTTCCTTATTTGGCAATGTCTATTATGCTTCCACTTTCTGGACAACTGGCAGATTGGTTCCTGGTAAAGAAAGTGCTCAATGTCACCCAAGTGAGGAAGATCTTCAACTGCGGAGCTTTCATAGCTCAGACAGTTTTCATGATGGGAACTGCTTATGCCACATCTGCTACAGTCTCTATGTTGTGCCTTATAATGGCAGTAGGGTTGGGAGCTTTTGCTTGGGCTGGATTCAGGTAATGAAATAGTACATGTCAATGTCTTCTGAAGGGATGTATTTATGAATGATAAATTCCAGTTCCAAATTCCAACTGTGCCAGATCGTATGATCTAGGCGGCCATTTTACTGCCCAATGTGTTTGTTTGTGCAATTCTCATGATCTTCATATAGACTGCGCAAAAAAATTAACCCACATTATGGAAATCTCAAATTTATTCTACAACTGAAGGTGTTCTCAATGATAATCAGAATTATGCATGCATATGTTATCCACTATCAACGTTTTTCTTCAATGCAGATTTTTTTCCCAGCAGGAAGAAAAAAAGATGAGATTATCAGATTCTGAATGTATAGGCTCCATTCTGAAATCAGTTGTTCTCGATCAATTCTAGTGATCAATAGTTTTTCTTTCGTTTGATTTTCTACACTCGATCGCTATGCAACGCAAAACACGCAATTTGACCCAATAGGAATGTGCCCAAGCGGTAGTTTTGCGAGAAGAATGGTGGACATACACAAGAATTGCAGAAAGGTTTGGAGTTTCCCATACAAGTGTGTCCAGAATGTTGAAGCGACTCAGGGAGACAGGTATGAATGTCCGAAGACCAGGACAGGGTAGACCACGGGTAACAACTGCCATTCAAGAACGTTATTTGAGAGTTTCTTCGTTGAGACAACGAAAGCGTTTGGATTTTGCATTGGAAAGAGGCTGATTGGAAAAGAGTTCTCTTCAGTCTTCACAGATGAGTCTACATTCTGCCTCTACCATTGTGATCGACGTTCCCTTGTAGACAGACGTCCACATGAAATTTCCTGAATACTGGTTTCGGGGGATGATCGATTATGGTATGGGGTGGAATATCTTTGACTGCTCGCAAAGACCTAGTGGTTGTTGATAATGGAGCTACGAATGCTGATAGGTATATAAGGAACATTCTTGAAGAGCATGTAGTGCCATTTGCTACATACCTTGGAGAAAATTTCATTTTTATGGACGATAATGCCAGACCCCATCGTGCGCGCATCGTTCAGGAGTACCTTGAAGAGGTTGAAGTCTCTCGAATGGAATGACCAGCAAGAAGTCCAGATCTAAATGCGATTGAGCAGGTTTGGGACAACCTCAATAGAAGGATGAGAAGTTCAGAAAATCATCCATCTACTCTGAATGACTTAGGAATCCAACTCAGAGAAATCTAGGAAGGATTAGATCAGAACATTTTAAGATCACTCATTTTGAGTATGAACCGTCGTTGCCGAGCTGCAATTAATGCAAGGGGTGGAAATACCAAGTATTAAATCACTTATCAGCATTACAGTATTTTGAAAATTGTTTGTTTCTCTTCTTTCACATGAGATTCGGTGAAATCCTGAATTTTTCTTCCATTTAATGTGTCTTGTTCCATTCAAAACCTTCCCGAGAGAACATAAAAAATAAGTTATAAAGTCAATGTAGAGTTAACTTTCATTAAAATTGAGATTCTTAGAATGTGCTTTAATTTTTTGCGCAGTGTATCAGAGTTTCTCGTATATATCTATGTATTAATTCTGATTTTTTCTAGTGTGAACCATCTAGATATCGCACCCCTACATGCCAGTGTGTTGATGGGAATAGGAAATAGTTTTGCTACACTTCCTGGTATAGTGAGCCCAATTCTGTCAGGGTATATCGTGACAACACCTGTGAGTTGGAAATTATTTATATTCTTCCTTTGTACATTTTTTTAGCTACTTTATTCTCTCCTGTGATCATGTGAATATGTGTTAATACTTAAACAGTGTAAATTCTGATTGAAATGAATTTTTATCCACGACTATTGTAAAATCGGACATTTGTACGTCTCTGTGCTCCGCCAATACCGATTATTCACAAGGGAATAATGAGATAATAATTCACTGCCGTCAGATCCTTCATAGATTTCCCTTCGATATAATATTCTTTAAATTGGTATTTATTGAGTACAATTCTAAAGTACTCCAACTAATACCCAAATATGGGCATGCCTAGTCGATCGAGGACCAAATCTACTTTCATTTTATCAATTAAAGCTTTTTTATTACAACATACGATGACCAGTTCTCCAAAAATTTCTCATGTGTCAACTTGACTTAGCCCCATAGATTTATAATACTACTATAGTCCGTTCACGAAAGGTTAAGCACATAGTAGGCGTTTCTTTATTTATCTGAAGTTGGCAGTATTTACTGTCATAAAGTAAAATAAAGTCAACGTTGCGAATGTACTCGGCCTCGTCCGACGAGCTTGCGAGTATCAGAGAACTGTATGCAATATTGACAACATTGCGTATCAATCTGACAAGAAAATGAAGAACATAACCTAAAATTTTGATATACACAGTGGAATATGCCAAATTTCCATGGCCAACCGACGGCTCAACCTTTCGTGAACGGAGTATAGATGGCGAACCTGTCAAAAATTTTGAGGCAAACGGCGGCCATTTGCAGTTTGGGGTGGATTTGAGAGGTGTCTCTTTTTCTATTAATTTAAATATTAGAATTACCAATATTTCTTTATTCATTTTATTTCAACGAATTAAAATGATAGGAGGATTACCAATACTGTTTAATAACAAATCACAAGAATCGAAAATATTTATAAGTTTAATAGACCGAAATGTCAGAGTTCACAGAACACTAATATATAGAGTTCGTTTTTCATCACTTCTTTCAAAGGAACGTCTATGTTTCAATCAAAATTCGAGCACAGATGGCATAAAACATCAAAATATTAGTGTTTCACCCCAAACTGCAAATGGCGACCATTTGCAGTACTTTTTTTTACGTGACAGTAAGGAAGTTCAACGTCCAGTTAGTATTATAGGTCCATGACTCCATGCTTTGTCCACGCTTGTCCATAGAAGGGTCTTGTCGCGGTCGCCAAATGTTAAAATATATTCAGTAGTCGTGGATAAAGTATATCTAGTAAGCTACTCGCGAATAATAGCTATCATTATACGCTCGTTGCATTATACTATTATTTGCCATAAGAGATACATCACTACATAGTATAAAACTATAAAACAAAGTCGCTTTCTCTGTCCCTTTGTATGCCTAAATCTTTGAAACTACGCAACGGATTTTGATGCGTTTTTTTTTAAGATAGAGTGGAGAGGAAGGTTTATATGTATAATAACTTCCAGTTACGTTATTTTTGAGGTTTCTAATGTGATGTCCGTGCGAAGACGGGGCGGGTCGCTAGTTCGACATAATATAAACTTCTATCCTTCTTAGTATCTCTGAACCCTTTAGCGTCCACCATTATATAGAAATAATGAAATAATTTAAAAATGCCTTTTTATTGGTGAGACTGTTTATTAATGACTGCAAATTCTTGCCTGCTCGACTAGTTTCGATGAGTAGCTCTCATCATTCTCAAGAGCCAAGTAACTAGACAACTGCAAAGAGAGAAAGACAACAACAGATAATTGAAAAATAATTGTCAATAATAACAATAAATAACTCACGATGCAGCAGTCTAGCACAGTTCTCCAGCCAGGACAAAGAATCGACCTTGACACATTTTATGGTCTTTTAAAAATCACAAATACGATGAAGTCAAATTTTAAAATATAAGTATAAATAGTTACATTACAAACAATAACAAAACAAACATCAATACGCACGCGTACACAATTCTGCTGCAGAAGTCATAAAATCGACGGATCAAGGTCGAACGCATCAATCTACTCAGTGGCGGCGCGGCAGATAACGTGAATTCAGATGTTAAAATCTTACATCCCTCTAAATTTAGTTTGAAACAGTCTGTGCTGGAAGATATAGAAATTTTCTGTCATATCAATGATAAGTCACTTAACACCCTCAATGCCTTGTCAACGCAAACCTTCCCACGCTTATTTGATATCTTACTGGACACACCATCTACAGCAGACACCCGTCCACCGATTTAGTCACGTTAAACTCGGGATCTTCTGTTGTAACCTCTTGATATTATTATTTTAACCCTAGTGTTCACTGTCTTGTTTTATCTGCCGCGCCGCCACTGAGTAGATTGATGCGTTCGACCTTGATCCGTCGATTTTATGACTTCTGCAGCAGAATTGTGTACGCGTGCGTATTGATGTTTGTTTTGTTATTGTTTGTAATGTAACTATTTATACTTATATTTTAAAATTTGACTTCATCGTATTTGTGATTTTTAAAAGACCATAAAATGTGTCAAGGTCGATTCTTTGTCCTGGCTGGAGAACTGTGCTAGACTGCTGCATCGTGAGTTATTTATTGTTATTATTGACAATTATTTTTCAATTATCTGTTTTGTCTTTCTCTATTTGCAGTTGTCTAGTTACTTGGCTCTTGAGAATGATGAGAGCTACTCATCGAAACTAGTCGAGCAGGCAAGAATTTGCAGTCATTAATAAACAGTCTCACCAATAAAAGCATTTTTAAATTATTTCATTATTTCTTTCTATCCTTCTGTTTTTCAGAAGAGTTATAACATAACTCGTATTGGTTCTTGATACTTTATTGTCCCATGACAATTACACATTATATAAGAAGAACAAGTAATAAAATAGATCAATATTGAACATTTTCGTAAACGTTAAACTTAGTTTCTATTTAGAACTCGACTATATTTTTTTTCAGACCAAAGGTGAATGGCAAGTGGTATTTTACTTAACAGCAGCAATATATTTATTCGGTTGCTTGTTTTATTGGACCTTCGCTTCAGGAGAAGTACAAAGTTGGGCAAAAAGAATCTGAAACGTTAAAGCCAGACAATCAGTTGGAAGGAAGGAAACAAGACAGAGGAGTAGATAATCAAACGTTTCAAAATGATTGAATGTAATTATGTGATATGATTCGTTGTATACGATATAAGTTGTGTAATAAATATAATGTATTTAGGTTTCATCGTTGCGTTTTCAACTTATTGTTATTTGTGAGGTACCTATTTCCCATTCATTTCATTTATAATAGTATATACTTATGTATTATCCCAGAAAATTACATTCGAATATTCAACCTTAAATGGAAACAAAACAATATTGAAAAATATTCGTGCATTGGCATTGTAAAATATCCATATTCTTGTTCTAGTACATGAGCTTATATTTAATAATACATAAAATTGTAATTGTGGTATTTTCGTAACTGATGAATAAAATATAAACGTAGGTACCTGCGAAATTAGTGGAACGAATCAAATCTCAACGAAATTTGTTTCTTCTGAACATTTGGTCGACTTCAACCATTTTGAGCGCTCGTTCTACTCAAACGAGTGCTTTATCGTTTTGCCAGATGTCTGTAATTTTCTAATTTTGATCCGAATATGGTCTCAAATGATAGGGTTAGACTCCCTGATGACGAATTCGTGGTCAAATTCAACTCTGTCCGTTTGTCCGTTAGCACAATAACTTTCAGAGGGATTGTCCTAGAGACTTGAAATTTTCGGGATTAATTCATCTCCCAAATGGCTCGGTTAAGTTCGTCAACCAGCCAAATCGTACAGGGTGTTCCATAAAATATGGCCATTCAAAATTCTTGTTCTTCAATACCTCAGAATATACGAAACCAATCGGAATGAAATGTTACGGCCAAATGCAAGATGCTGATAACAATCCTCATGCAAAATTTTGTGGCCATAAAGTGAACAAAACCATAGAAAATTCAATTGGAATATTGGAAAAAACAACAATTTCATATTTCCATAAAAAGAAATCGCCTTCCAAAGGCTGTATCTTGGAAAGGGGGTCGATTTCGCAAAAAAAATATATAAACTACCCTGCTTATTTTCATCGAGGAATCATCTCCCAAAGTCCCTCGCATTTGTTTACAGACACGGACACCCTGTATACTATTATATGTATTATACTCGTATGTACAGGGTGTCCAGAAAGGGTTATCGGGTATTGGTAAGTTCAATAAAACAAAAAATATTTGTGAACAATGAAGAAATTTATTGTTTATTTTAACATATGAATTGGAGAATTATTTGAAAAAGATAATGTTATCCAAATGATGACCGTTGCGTTGCTGGCACTCTTCTAAACGGGAACGAAGATGGCGATAACACGTTGACACATAGCTATATTGATATTGCTGCCATTTCTGACCTGATTTTTTGCTTCATCTGGTTTCGATTCGGCGGATTATTCTGATAAAACTTACTTTAATGTATCCCTATGCAAAATAGTCCTAAGGTCGGGGCTTTTGGTAGGCCAGTTGATGTTACCCCTTCGCGAAATGACTTGTTGAATCGCTGCAGCATCTCGTTCGGAAAATCAGTCGATTAGCATAGTCCGCATCCTTCAATTCTTGAATCAATTGAATTTAATAGGTTTTTAGATGCAAGTCTTCTCTACAATCGAAAGTAAAGACGATTTTTAGATGTTCAACGCTTGGCTTCGCTTTCAGATGGATAAAGACGGATTTTGACGAACCGATGCCTCAACTTCTTCAATTGTTTCTTCATCGCGAAGTAAACGAGGACGACCAGAGTTTTGAAGTTTAATTGTCGCACCTGTTCTCGAACATCCTGATCCATTTCCTAATGCTATCGTCATTTGTCGCGTGGCGTGTAGATATTCCGCTCGATAGAGACGTTGAGCAGTCACTATTGAACCACCATTACGATAATACGCTCATACGCAAAATGCGGGATGCGTTCCGAGTATTGTTCTATCGTGACTAAAACTCCACAAAACGGCGGACGCCACGAGCCCCTTCTCGCCCCTTTAGACGTCCGTTCTGAATATGGCGCGAAAACTAATACCCGATACCCTTTCTGGACACCCTGTACTATATTATTCAGACAGTCATTGTTGATTTATGATTTGAAAATTCAAAAAATTTATAATCCGTTTTTATTGTTATTGTCTCACAGGATTTACCATATCATAAATTATGAAAAACAGACTATCATAAAAGCATTATTTCCGCATTTTCATCCAGATATTTCCTTTTTGCAGATAACATTTTTTCATTTCATATTTGTGTATTTCAATCCTTAATCTTTGGGAAAATAAAGTCTCAATATCATTATGCAGTAAAAAATAAGTCAAGAACAAAACTCACATATCGACACAGATTCAAGGCAAATGTAAAGATGCATATTATAATTATTTGAATTTGGATAATAATTCGCTATCAGCTGTAGTACCTGCTCATTATATGGAAGTAATAGGGTAAATAGCAGGTGATTATCATTCTCGTGTATCATGCAAATGGTTTGGCTATCCATTAATAAATTAAAAAAATATTGAAACGATGATACATGAACGTGAAGCCACCAAAACATTTCATTTCTAAGAGATTGATGAATTCTCGAAAGAGATGAAATGAAAATTAAATCAGGGAATTATGATTGCATTTAGACTCCTTATAAGTAGTAATCAATAGGTAATTCGGTTAATGGAAAATGTACTTTTTTCTGACTTTTTTCCTCGTCTCAATTTTCACCAATCAGAACGCAAAACTTCAAATTATAAATGGTTTGTAGAAAAACTGTATGGCGCAGCAGCGGTCAGAAGTTCTTTCGACAAAGCTTGACAGCTGTCTCCAAATTAATCTTCCTGTAAAAAAAACGAAAAAAACACCACGCAAAGCAATATTTTTAACAACAAGCTTTAGTGAAGTTTTGTTGTCATCAGCATTCATCCTTCTTGTTAAAATATTACTGTGCCACGTGCTGTTTATATTTTTCTTAAAAAAAATAAATGCCGTTGATATTGAATTTTAATTTAGATGATTCACATTAAAAATTTGCATGATAAGTCAAATAATACTTATTTTTGTATCTAGTGCGCGAAATGCTACTTTGGTGATCGAGAACTGATTTTTTAACGAGGCGCAGCCGAGTTAAAAAAAATAGTCGAGATCACCAAAGTATTTCGAGCATGAGATGCAAACAAATTTTTTCTACAAACGCTTAGCTTAATATGAAAAAAATATTGAACTGGTTTGAACTGTTTTTCCAAATCAAGTAATTAGGTATTATAACTATGGGCAATAATTTCTATGTTGAAAGCAACACTCAATGTTAAAGAAAACGTGGATTTCAAGAAATTTACCAAGTTAAAATATAAAAATCCCATATAGTTTACATGCAGTGTGCGAAGTAAGTATTTCGCACACTACTTCGCGCACGGTGTCATAGTTACAAAGGAAAATGAAAAAAAGGGTCACTTCGCATATTCTTGCCAATGCGCGAACCTTGTCATTTTTGACGTTTGTAAAAAAAAGTATATTATGCAACGAGCAGTGATAGCTATTATTCAAGAGGTGAAGTTTGGGCCACGGGCCTTAGGCGAGTGGCCCAAATCACCGAGTAAATAAGAGCCATAATATGCGAGTAGCATACTATGCTTTATCCGCGACTACTCAATATATTTCTTGAAGATTTTAATATTTTGCGATCGCGACAATACCTTCTGTAACAAGCGTGGAAAAAGTCAAGACAGCAGTGATTAATATCTCATTATTTCCTTGTGATTAATGGGTATTATAGAGGCCGTTAAACGGACGGATATAACAATAGTCCTGGATAAACATTTTAATTAATAATGGACGGTTCATTATGATTCTACAATTTTCGTGTTAATAAAAAGGCACCCTATATTATATAGGACCACAAAACATCAAGAAAAAACTTGTCTTAACGAAAAAAACAAATAGAGAGAATCCAGTAATCCAGTTTTTTAAGCACCATCTTTGTACACAATATAATCAATATCCCTGGAAGAATAAACTGCTTTTCCTTTTATTATTCGTTGAACTTACGTGACTGCCACTAAACGGATTAGATCACCTATGAAATTTTCTATTTTTCCGGATAAGAATTAGTCTCGGATAACTAATACTCGATTTGTGTATTTGAAGCATTTCTTTGTTTGGTTCGTTCGATTCTTTTCAATAATTTTAATCGTGAAATAATGTAGTGGATTTTTTAAAAATTATTCAGACTGAATTGTAAACCAAGATTTTTCCGATTTCACTGAGATGGTCACCTGAAAAGAGGAAACTGACAAGCAGAGGAATTTATTCGTAAAAAGTAGGTATTTCTTTTTGTTACCTCCTATGAATGAATTTCGAACAATTTTTCGAAATTAACAGTTAGAGTGTTCACGGTCATTTCGTTCACAGAAACATTTGAAAATTCAGTTTGAGACAAGTTTTGAAAATAATAGAATGATCAAACCCCTGAGCGAGAAATGAACGGTAATGGATATTCAATTTACTGATGGTTTATTAATGACATCTCTTAATGGTCAAGATATTGGAATGCGTGAGCGAAGCGAGTGTATACAGGGTGTCCCATTACTCGACGTCAACCCGGAACCGGGTGAAAAGGCAAGTAACGCTGGTTGTCAGAAAAATATAAAAAAAATCTAAGTTGCACGATTTTAAAATAATGCTCCTTTAAAAAATCACGCAAAATTCCACACCCTGTGACAGTCTTTTCGCTCCTGTTGCCACAAATATCAACTTTTTTCAATTTTTTCTTTGCTGTGTAACCTTGAATAATGCTTGTCTGAACTGTAATCAAAATTTTGATACCAGCTGCTCTAGGTTTCATGAAAATAGGGCTCACTTCTCAGAAAAAAAAATCGAAATAAACAATTGCCTAGTTTCAACTGACTGTTTTGAAAAAAAATGTACTACGTAGGTTTGGCATGTTTTTCAAAAGTTGGCGCATTTAGTAAGGATTCCAAAATGGTATAATACTTGTTTAATTATAGCTGCCGTAGTTCAAATTCATTTTCGATTGCCTTTAAATACACTTTTTCGTTAAATGCTTCCCAGTTAAAATGTCCAATGGATTCAAGTCCGGTGAACGAGATTGGACCAGAACATCTGATTCATCTTCCGGGAAAAAATGTTACCAGAAAAAAAAATTTCAGAGGAATTTCTCCGGAAAAATTTTTTCTGAAAAAATTAATTTCTCTGGAAATTTTTTTTTCTGATAACATTTTTTCCCGAAAGATGGATCAGACGTTCTGGACCAATCTCGTGGCCAGCCCGTTCACCGGACTTGAATCCATTGGACTTTTCAACTGGGAAGCAGTTAACGAAAAAGTGTATTCAAAGGCTATCGAAAATAAATTTGAACTACGGCAGCTATAATTAAACAAGTATTATACCATTTTGGAATCCTTACTAAATGCGCCAACTTTGAAAAAACATGCCAAACCTACGTATAGTACAATTTTTCTTCAATACAGTCAGTTGAAACTAGGCAATTGTTTATTTCGAATTTTTTTCTGAGAAGTGAGCCCTATTTTTTGGAAACCTAGAGCAGCTGGTATCAAAATTTTGATTACAGTTTAGACAAGCATTATTCAAGGTTACACAGCAAAGAAAAAAATTGGAAAAAGTTGATATTTGTGGCAACAGGAGCCAAAAGACTGTCAAAGGGTGTGGAATTTTGCGGTTTTTTTAAATGCGCGTTTTTTCAAAATCGTGCAACTTAGATTTTTTTTATATTTTTCTGACAACCAGCGTTACTTGCCTTTTCACCCGGTTCCGGGTTGACGTCGAGTAATGGGACACCCTGTATATATATTTCCAGACCATTTTCCGTTAGATTATAAATAAGTTGATTACAAGATTTTTTCGTCAACCTCATTATGAATTGACTATAAATACTTGATTGAATAACATTTTTATTTTGCATTGTAGATAGGTACACTTGTAGATACATTTGACATAATAATAATATAAATTTCAACTGTTTTAAACTGGAGTTAGTGGAGTTACTCGTATTGCTTCTAAATACTTTATACCCGGTTGCCCAATCATTATCGCATTGAAATAGTGGAAATAAACAATGAATGGGCCACTATTGATCAATTCTGTATAATTGAAACTGAGCTTTCATTATTATTTCCGTCGCTCTCAAAATAAAAGGTAATTTTAATTTGCACGAAATTGATAATTAATGAACCATTTTAATGATCAATTTCTGCTCTTTTAATGTGCAATCCTCAAGCCAACCGTTCACAAAGTATTCAGAGATACTACTAAAAATGTCAAAACTCTACTGGAACATAGAAATTTAATTATGTCAAATGTATGTCTACTGCAAAATAAGAATGTATTTCAATCAAGAATTCATGCTCAATTCATATTTTGATAGTCGGAAAAATCTTGTAATCAACTCGGTTATTAATCTAGAGACTAATGGTCTCGAACTATTAACATTGAAATATCTTAACTGTCTTTAATAACCTAGTTGATTGAATAACTATTATCAATATTTAAAGAAATAAAAGATAGAAAGCAACTACATACAAGGGTCTCGAATTTTCGATTTATTACTTTTAACTGCATACCATTGTTACGGCAGCTTTTCTTCAGAGTAAAATTCTAGATCGTTCCCATTCCAAACCTTTGAAATTGTAATTGTTTTTGCGAAATAACAGCACTCCATTTTCCAGAAACAACCGCACAAAAATTAGCAAATTCTGCGTGCTCAAGGTCACTCAAAACCTTCCGCTATTTATTTAAAAATATTATTAAAGTCACTGAACGTATTTTGACGATCTGATTTAATTACTAATCATTCCTTTTTTCAATGCCTTTGGTCATTGATAACCTCAAATCCTTCACACCTGTATGTTAATAATAATCGTCACTATTTACTTGAGGTATTATTACCTTAACTTGTTATCGCGTCCAAACCATTCATTTGTTCATCAGCATTCCCGAAATATAGAAATGCAAACAGATAACAAACTTATTGCTGGAAAATAAAGTTAATGTTTCCAGTAGGTATTCATATATTTTACTGGTGTTTTTTCGCGTGTTAATGGTATGGTGATTTACCTAACAAAAATTGGAAGTTTAGCTGTAAGGAGGTATGTAGAAACAGGCATTCCTTAATATTTTTGCAATTTTCGAGTATTTTTTGAGCTTCGTGGTGAAAAATACTATATATACTAAATGAAGCAGATACAATGGAATAGTTTTTTCCTCGTTGAACTCAAGCCAATGTGGTTATTTCTCATTTTAACATGAAAATTCGAATTTTACACAGTTAAACAAGACAAATGAAACATTTAGATTGCATTTGTAACAATAATGGTATCATTCCAATCTTCAATCCACGGTCAGCAAAATTTCTTTGAATTTGTAAACGGAATTTGAGTCTTCAGTTTTTTCGGAAATCTGAGAATAAACAAAGGGACAATTTGATATATTTTTCCGTCAAGCTCAGAATAAAAGCTTAGTTTAACATAACGTTTACTAAATTGGTCGAAAAAGATCATGCATGATTTCTAACATTTTAGTGATTGTATTTAAAGCATTAATGATAAAAAATTTTAGGTAATTTTATAATATTTATGGAAAATGATTACCAAAAACTTATCCTCGAAAAATGTTTCTATAAATGCAATGCTGTTAATCGTTATTTAATCAACTAGGCTATTAAAGACAGCGACTAATGGTCAAGATTTTTTAATGCGTGAGCGGAGCGAACGCGTTAATAGTTCGGAACCATTAGTCGTTCGATTAATAAACGAGATTTTTCCGACGATTTCAATATGAATTGTGTATAAATTATTGATTGAAATACATTCTTATTTTGTACAAGACATAATTTGACAATATGGAATTTCTATGTTTCTATGTTCCAGTAGAGTTTTGACATTTCTGGTAGTGCTTCTGAATACTTTGTGTACGGTTGCCATGAGGATTGCTTATTGAAATGGCTAAAATATTGATAATTAAAATCGGTCATTAATGCTCATTTCGTACACATTAAAATCACCTTTTATTTCGAGGTCGGCGGAAAACATAATTTATTTTTAGTAATTTCTTAATCCTTCATCTAATGCAGTCATTAAAACTATACATTTCACCACAAAACCATTGGGAAAATAGTTATTCATTATACAAGGGAAAAAAGTATTAGATTTTAGCTCGAGGTTGTGTTGTGTTTTTCGTCACAGAAAAAAATATTTGAAACGTACAAAACCCGCAGACATAAAAACGTCACTCTATAGACCAAAACGAATGAGAAAAAATAACGATGTCAATAAAACCATTATTTATTTGTTAGAAGAAATTATATGATCTCACGCACGAATTTTTTATTCGATATTGAATGGATTTATTACGATTTAATCGACAATGCATGCTAGCTGAAAATTCCTGTGGAATTTTTATTATTTCATAATGTTGTCCTTCACTGATTTTCACGCATTTGAACCATGCCCTTCCTTATGCAACCACGAGTCTTCAAAAGAAAATAATAGAAAAAGCTTCCAAGTTCACGTAAACTATTGAAATCCCATTTTGTTTCATTTTGTGAAAAAGTTTTTCCGATATTGGCTGACCATACTCGTTAGTTATCGCTGATTGTTCTAATTTGTTTTCGCTCATTTTCAAAAATTTTCACTCTGGTTTGGTTATTTCCAAAATTGACAAGTTTGAAAGCTTCAAAGCATTTTCTGGTGACCAGAATTTCAGGTCTATTTGGGTCAGGGGGAGTATTTCCAAATGAAGTTAAACTACGTTCAGCAAAATTCAAGAAAAGCCCTGATCAGGAGCTTTTGAGCGCTCGTTCTTTGGTGTAGCAATATGACTAATTACTTCAGAATTTTATATGGGATTTGAGATTGATACCAAATATACAGGGTGTTTCCTAAACATGCGGCAAAAATTCAGGGGATTGTTCCTTGGACTAGGTATTCTAAGAATATTTTGTCCTTTGATGATTTTTGAAAAACCTCTTTGTTTCGAAGATACAGGAAAAACAAAATTTTAGATAATAACATTTCATTATGAAAAATTACATGAAAATTTAACTTAACCTACAAAAACTGTTGAAAATGACCACCTCTAGCCAGCATACAAGCATCCAATCTTCTCCTCATTGACTGCCGAACCCTTTCAAAAACACCAGGATAATTTCTATTAATTTAATCTGTATTGCTTTACCATCTGAAATTATCAATTTGAGTCAAAAAACTGGCCGTTTTTAGTAATTGGAATGTTGTTAAACAAATTTGAAAATAAATTGTACCTACTTAGTAAACACAGTGCCGTACGCATTTTAATTTAAACTATTATTAATTTTAAAATATGAAAAATGTTGTTCGCCCTGTATCTTCGAAACAAAGGTTTTTCAAAAATCATCAAAGGACAAAACATGCTTAAAATAGTCCAAGGAACAACCCCCTGAATTTTTGCCGCATGTTTAGGAAACACCTTGTATGAATGCAGAATATCAGCACAATCGGAATTATATTCTGGCAATTATTCGAAAAACGAAATATATCAAAATGAATAATTATAATAATTACCAAAATAATTTCTATGATCTTGATGTTGCGATCCTCTTGAAATTAAGCATGAACATTTGTATATCAGTTTTGATTCACAAAATAAATTTCACTCGAATCGAATATCCTATTATGGTAATATGAAGATTCTTCTTCTCAATATTTCAATTGAATTTTCTATGGCTCTGTTAACACTATAGCCACAAAATTCTGCATGAACATTCAGTGTATCAACCTTTATTTATAAAATAAATTTCATTCGATATTCATTGAATATTTTTTTATGGAAATATGAAGTTCTTCTTTTCAATATTCCCCTTGGATTTTCTTTGGTTCTGTTTACACTATGACCATGAAATTTTGCATGAAGCTCATTATGACCATCTTGCATATAGCCGCAACATTTCATTTCGATGGGTTTCATTTTGTCTGAGATATTGAGGAACAAAAATTATGAATGGCCATGTTTTATGTAACACCCAGTACGATTTGGCTGGTTAACGAACTTAGCCGAGCCATTTGGGAACCGAACTCACCTGAAAATTGATAAAAAAATTTCAAGTCTCTATGACAATCCCTTCGAAAGTTATTGTGCTAACGGACGGCCACTCGGACAGAATTGAATTTAACCACAAATTCGTCTTCAGGAATTCTAATCCTATTGTTGAGGCCATTTTCGGCCCAAAATTTGAAAATTACAGGCATTTGGACAAAACGATATAGCACTCGTTCAAGTAGAACGATCGCTCAAAAACGTTTTTTCAGAATATATTCAATTTTCGAAAATAAAAATAAACGACTTTTCAAAAAAACTCTTATGATTCTTGTGGGGGGTTATTACCCAGATTACCCCCCAAACCGCTAATAGTGACAAAATAGCATAGCAATAGCCAATAAACCAAAGAAAAAACATCTTGCGAACCATAAGTCATTACAGATTAGAAAATATTTCTTCACGCCGCGTCTTTTTATACTATTCAGAAAATGTCCTACGAAACGAATTGACCAATCTGGCGTTGAAAGAACGCTGCACCAATTTTAATTTTGCAAGTAGTTACATAAATAAATAATACACCCATTAATTGTGGTTTTCATATTGCTTGATACGAAAGATTTTCATCGCCCGTTCCTCCCAGGTTCCATTGCCGCAGCAGAAGCATTTCGTTGCGGAGACTTGCACAAACACATAGCCGACCATAGTAAGTTGATGATTGTTAAAGTTTGAATGAATTGTGCGATTTAAGAATGGATGCTCACGATTCTTTCGCAGATTGCAAGGAAATGGAAAGAAGGCATAACTAATTGTGATATTGGCATACCTGGACGTTCTTCTTTTTGTGATACCTTATAGATGATAAATTCGAACTTGAAAAATGGCAGTTGAGAAAGGGATTGCGCAGACCAGGTGAGTACAAATGATTTAATGATATCTGCAATTTTTTGATAGAATATTCAAATCCCGTTTTTATATTTTTATCCCATTTTGACGTTTAAAGACGACAATATTCAAACCCATGGTAACAAGGGTAAGTTGACGTTTATCCACTGAGTGAATTAAATTTTTTTTAATTCACTAGTGGGATAAAATGTTCACCACTTACTTTCTACGTATCCCCTGGAATGTTGCTTCAAAAAGGCGGTGACTTGGTGAAATCTGCCGATGTCTATTTTTTCTTTCAGAGCCAACATTTTCTCAAGTTGTGAATAGTAGCACCATAAAGACGACGATTTAACTTTCTTGGATTGTTCGCAAATATACGCCAAAATTATTTTTTCATTGACACCTTCGGCTTTTTATTATTTCTCCAGGCACAAAATGCCGTATATTGCTTTTCGTACAATATTTTCGATTTTAATGAAATTACTGCTTCTGCTGCCTCATTTGCTTCTTGTATAATGCACTCAGGAACTACAACCTCGTCGTCACCGCTCAACATTTTTTCGAAACAAAAATTCTTTGACTGTTCTATAATTTTCATTGACACTTGCAAACAATTAATTACATAGTGCCCTAGCAACCATCGTTCGAAGGGAAATCTCGTTATGAATTTGAATTATACCTAATATTTCCTCTAAAAAGTATTCATTATTTGAATTTTCATCAAAATGGGATAAAATTTTGTATACGACACGTGAGTTAAAAATGTTTATTCACTCGAAGAAATTAACCCACTCGCCCTACGGGCTCGTGGGTCAAACTTTCTTCTCATGAATAAACATTCATTTAACTCACTTGTTGTATAAATAACTATTATATTTTTTAACAACGTGAATATCCAGATGAGCCACGAAATGACGAAGCGGTGGTTAACAAATGAAAATTCCAAAAAAAGTACTGAATAGATACAAAAGTACACAATTTTCATGAAAAGAAACGAAATATCTAGTTGTGACAAAATTCGAAAGGAGATGCATGGTTTTTGTAAAAATTAATAATTAATAATAAATTTTTGTTTTGTTTCCCGGTTGATATCGGTTGAATTTCAAACGGTTCTGCGAAAACATACTATACCTTGTAAATAATAATTATTGTCCATAATTTTTATGGAGATCATTTAAATTTTTCATAAATATCGCTCAGTGACTTCTGCACTGAAAATGTTTGTTGGTTGGTAGACCATTTTTCTGCTTTATTTAACTGATAGATATAATAAACAAGAAGTTCACTCATTATAAAAGATTCATTGATTAAAATGATGAAAACTTTGCGCATCTGAGATATTGTAGTAGCACTGTATAAGGGAGGATCCTTCCTCATACAATGGTTGTAGGTGCTATGGCATAATGAATTGATTCAACACAAAAAAAATATTCATCAGCAGAAATATGTGTCATATACAGGCTGCATTTTTTCTTTTAACTTTATTTAGTGGCATATGCTTTGCTGAGATTTTTAATGAGAACTAATGAAAATGGTCAATTGAGGTAATAAAACAATCAATTATAATGTTATCACAGATTAAATAATATATTAAACGATTAGAGAGTCTAGACGGCTAAATATTAATTGGATTAGCCAATATTAAATTACAGGGGTACTTGAATAACTTTACAGAACCAAATGTATGAAAATATACAGGGTGTCCCGGAAAATGTGGGAAATCTCACGGTTACAGATAGAACATAAAAATAAGATGACCATCCCTACGAAGATACGATGCCCTTAATGACGCCACTGAAAATTCATCTTAGTGGAATAAATTTCAATTACATTCTTCTTTCATAATTTGGTTTTAAAACGGTTCATTGTATCGACACTGAACAAGAGTACCTTTTCTTAAGCTTAATGTTCAAGATATCCTAATTTGTTTTTTTTAGCACCTTATCATTACAGTGTTAAAAATCTTAGCATTAAAATGTACATTCCAGTCCGCTCCTGGTAAACTGGGCAAGCTAATTGAAATTTGAGTGCGGTGATTTAAGACGTCCTTAATACTATTAATCATATCAAATTTTCATCAAATTATATCGAGTAGTTTGATTCTTATTCCACTAAAATGGATTCCCAGTGGCGTCATTCAGGAGGTCGTATCTTCGTAGGGAAGGCCGCTAGGAAAAAGAATTATGGGAACTTTTTATCTTATTTTTTTATGTTCTATCTGAATCGGAGAGATTTTCCATATTTTCCAAGAAAAAAAATACGAGTGACTCTAGGAACTTTTCAAATTTCATTTTCGGGCAAAAGATTTGTGAAAAACGAAACAGTAAACTTCTCTTTTTCAAATTTTCAAGATACAATCGAACCTCGATTCAAAAATTATCAATTTGAATAACCATTTATTCCCTTCAATGAAATACTTGAAACTATATGAGAGAAATGAAAGGTTTTCGATAGAGAAAATAGTGTATATACAGGGTGTTCCATCATAAACTGGACCAACATATATTTTTGTGTAGAGGACATCTGGAGAATCATTTTTGCCTCATGCAATATATCCCGTTTTCGAAGCATAACCGAGATACAGGGTGTCAAACGTCATTTTGAGCAACATTCTTATGAGTGTGGTCAGTTATGTATAACACTTGGTGTAACGGTTTTCGGTCAAATCTCAGTATTTTTGGGTTCTCTATTCAGAAAAGTTCACGAACACCGAAAAAAATTACAAAATGGCGGAAGACCTGCAATGTTCCAAATTTTTTTTTGTGGTTGTCAAATTGACTTTTGTTTTTTGAATGAACACAGTTTTCTAAGGATTTCTGTGAAAATTTTTTTTCAAAAATCGAACACAAATTTTTTTTACATGTCTTCAGCGATGAAAAATTTCACTCGAAATGGATGAAATTTTGTACAATTGTACTTCTTGAATTATCAATCATGAATATGAAAACAGAATTGTAAAATATCGAACGGTTTCGTAACTACAGTCATTCAAATGTTTCGTTCAGACATCTGAAATAATGAAAAAAAATTGTTTTGAGTTCTAGAATCAAAATAATCAAATTATCGGCAAGTCCAAACATTCTAGATGAATTTATACAAAAAAAATCAGTGAAACGTAGTTGGGACTCGAACTGACGCCGACGTAGGTATTAAATAGGAAAATGGCACTGTTCTAAGGATATTAATATTCGTTTCCAGGCAACGGTAGTTTGTAGTTCATAAAGTTGGACTACTGGCTAACTTATATTCACTGAAATTCAAATACCAGTCCTACTCTATGAACTACGAACCACCGTTGCCTGGCAACGAATATTAATATCCTTAGAACAGTGCCATTTCCTTATTTAATAACTACGTCGGTTCGAGTCCCAACTAAGTTTCACTAATTTTTTTGTATAAATTCATCTAGAATGTGTGGACATGCTAATAATTTAATTATTTTGATTCTAGAACCCAAAACAATTTTTTTCATTATTTCAGAGGTCTAAACGAAACATTTGAATGACTGTAGTAACGAAACCGTTCGATATTTTACAATTCTGTTTTCATATTCGTGATTGATAATTCAAGAGGTACAATTGTAAAAAATTTCATCCACTTCGAGTGAAATTTTTCATCGCTGTAGACATGTAAAAAAAATTTGTGTTCGATTTTTGAAAAAAATTTTTCACAGAAATTCTTAGAAAATTGTGTTCATTCAGAAAACAAAAGTCAATTTGACAACCGCAAAAAAAAATTTGGAACATTGCACGTCTTCCGCCATTTTGTAATTTTTTTTCCGGTGTTCGTGAACTTTTCTGAATAGAGAACCCAAAAATACTGAGATTTGATCAAAAACCGTTATACCAAGTGTTATACATAACGGACCACACTCATAAGAATCTTGTTCAAAATTGACGTTTGACACCTGTATCTCGCTTATGCTTCGAAAACGGGATATATTGTATAAGGCAAAAATGATTCTCCCGATGTCCTCTTCACGAAAATATATGTTTGTCCAGTTTATGATGAAACACCCTGTATGTATATCTCGAACTATTCGCCGTTCACCTCAACCACATTTCAACCAATTATTCTAAAAAACCACAAAAAGTGTGGTCTCCTTCAGAGACATATCAGGGAAAACCTGCACACTGTTGATCACTCAAGTTGTCATTGTTGTCTATTTTTAGGAATTTCGAAAAAAGCGAAAATCACAGTAGTTATAATTATAATGAAGATAATTCCATAGCTTTCACACATGATGAATACTTACTTCATCATATCGTGCTTCGTTATAATTTCAAGTTGTTGTTGACAATTTTAATTTGTTCAAATTGATGGAATGTTGAAAAGAAATTGTTTCTTACACTGTTATAATTATTTCGAAAAATGCAATTAATCACAAATACTAATTTGATTGAAATATTTATGTTGAAATTTTCCACCCTTGGGGTGAAGATATGAATCTAAGAATGTGTTTATTACAATTATGATGGAATTACAGAATGCCAGTTAATTCAATTGAATATACAGTTACAAAAGAATAAATTTTGGCTTCCAGCTAATTAGGATTGAAGAGAATATAATTGCAAATGGTAACCCTATCCGAGGTCACTGCTTTATGTGAAGCATTTAGTTCTTTAGTGATTGAATAAGGAAATTGATAAGCATCTGATAACTTTCGCATATTTATTATTCGGACAACTAAGACAGGCGAGAAGTATGAAAATTGTGTGACCTACTTAGAAAATAACATTTAATGATTCTTTGATAAATATAGTAACATAAACATACTGCATGTTTCTGGATTGGTGCAAAAGATTCAAGGGAGGAATCCCATGGATGGTGGTCCGCAAATACTTTGTCTGGAAGATACAGGGTGTAAAAGTTTTACTCAAAAATTGTCTGAAAAAGTGGTAAGCCACTGAGATATTTTGAACTAACAATTCTTGTTGAATTCTTCCTTCAATTGTAAACAAAATATGTATTCTCCCTTTTTTTCGAGTGGGGCGCCGTTTTGTGTTGAAAATAAAACTGAGGTAACTCTACTACAATTAAGTTATACCTAAGTATGACAAATACGCGTTAAGATTTTCTATATTTTCACAAAAAACGGCGCCCCACACGGAAAAAGGCAGAACAGATTTTTTTTTGGTTGAACGAAGACTTCATAAATAATTGTTAGTTTAAAATATTTCAGAGGAGTACTACTTGTTTTCGTCAGTTTTTAAGTAAATATTCAGCACCCTGTATCTTGAAAACAATGTATTCGTGGACTTACTTTACTGGGAACCTTTTCTCATTAAATTATCTGAGGAATCACCCCTTAAATCTTTTCTATCAATTCGGAAACATCTTGTATTTGTCGAAAAATTTCTTGAATTTTTAAAATTCTTCATACCCAGAAGAAATTAAGGGCTTAGCTTATGACATTCAAACATTATACAGCATTACTTACTCACTCATATTATATTATGCTCGACACAAAATTCCAAACTTACAAACATATGGGCCTTAATGTGGCATATAAAATAATTGCCTATGAAATATTTATATGAATATAACCTATATTCATTGGAATCCATCGGATAATCGCCAAGGTGAAGAAATTATGATTCACATTTCCGTTTCCTCCAGTACCCTAATCATATCATATTGCATAAGTAAATATTCGTTATAAGAAGTAGACCAAATTCTCATACTTAATTGGTAATGAGAGAAATGTCGACCACTTGGTATTACATTTAATAGTAAGGGATCCTAAATCTGACATCCACCTACTTGACAATTATGATAGAAACATAGTTTAAACTGGTATCCCTGCAATTACGTTATTATTTAAGTTTCATTTAAGTAACGCCACTGGCATCAGCGATTAGACAATTAGAGAGTTGAGACTCAAAATGAATGGTAATGAGTTAATGTCGTGTATGATTACGGAAAGACACTCAGGAATCAAGGAAAATGGGGTCATCAACTCCTTTGAAAGGACCAAGAACCCTTCTATGGCATAGGAAAATACTAAAAAAAATTCAGGAGAAGGAAGGACAAAACATAGCCCTCACGTGATCCCCCCTTAATCGCAAGCTGGATCCGCCCTTGATTACGGCAAACTATTCTAGTAGGAGAAAGGAGTGTAACCTATTAAAACACTCAATTTCAGTAATTTTCATTAATAATTTTTAAGCTCTGGCCATCAAAAAATAGCAAGCATTTACTTGTGAGACTAATAATAAACAAGAAGATGATCTTCATTGCATTTTCGTTTCTGATGCTGAAGGAGAAAATACCTTGAAATCTATAGAAACTACTTTAATACTCTAGAAAAAAATATAGGTACCATAAATCCAATGTACAATACACAAAAATTCTTTAGGGGAAGTATGCCTATGATGGCATCCTGCTTATGATGGCACACTTCAAAGAAGTCTGTTAACATCAACTGAACAAACTTATATTTACTGAGTTTGTACGCCAAATGGCATTTACGCTTGATATACGTAATTACACCTTGAATACGTGGCAATTTGTGACTGTTATAAGAGTTCAATCATCTGGGTGAGTGTTGATGTATGATAGGTCTTTCATTCTTTTTCATTTTATTTGAATATTCAAAAAATCTGTGTAAAAAATGATTATACATTCCTTTAATCACTCTATAACAATGCTTTTAGTGTGAAAGTTTTAGGTTTTTTCGTCTTTTAGTACCTTTTTGCTTTGTTGAAAAATATATGTTACTTATGCTTATGATGGCATAGCCAGAGTGTTCCTATGATAGCATAGGGTGCCATCATAGGAAAAAGAATCAAGATCTAGAGACGAGTCCTCCAAAGCCTGGTACTTCGCAAGAAATATTAGAGGTATCCGAAAATAATGAAAATGGTTTCAAGTGAAGTATCGAGATTATTGAAAATCATACAAGAACTCCCACCACTGCCAACTGCCGTTGCAGAACCAACAGTGAACAGAAGAAGAAAACGAGGAAAAGTTGGAATCCTCAATACAACCCTGACATAGAAGAAAAGAAGTTGGAAGAAGAAGAGAAGACAAAGAAAGAGAGAGAGAAGCTAGCTAGAAAGGTCAAAAGAAAGATTAAGTTCGTAGAAGAAAATGAGGAAAATGAAGAAAGACATTATGACGATGATTCAGATGCAGCTTGTCTTTATTGTTATAAGCTGTTGTCCATGTCTCGACCAAGGGAGAATTGGTTGCTTTGCCAGAAATGCGCCAGCTGGTGCCATGCCGAGTGTGTTAGAGCAATCATATTCGTATGTGAATTGTGCGTATGAAAATTATATTTTTATATGTTGACGATGCCAAAGAATGTAAATTTAGTTTCTTTACACTTATATTTTCATTTTCATGAAACACTACTACTATTTTCTTCAATGAATAATATCATTTTATTTTAAGTTATATGCCATCAAAGGACATACGTGATCTTATGATGGCACCCGTGGCCAATTTTAAAAAGTGCTATAATCCAAATTTTTAACAATTTATATTGAAACTATATATAGAATGCATACTACATACGAGTAGCAGTAAATCTGTACACTCGATGACATAGAAAAATATTCCTTTAATGAAATATGTAAATAATTCGTTAAGGGTGCTAACATAAACATGGGCATACTTCCCCTACAGTAATTATCTAACTCAATAATATCCATTTCTTTTTTTTCGAAATTTTATCATTAACTGAGTGAATAGAATCAAAAACTCCTGTGAATAGTGTGTCTTTAGTTCGTTCACATACTTCACAAAGCTTGAAGTTTTTTTCAGAACTTATTCTTTCATTCCGTAGATGTTTACCAAGAAAATAATTACTAAGTGGTCTGAATTCTGTTGCCAGGTGACAGTTCAGTTAATTCAAACTATCTGGGACAATATTAAACTCATACTTCGGAGCTAACTTCGTCCTAGTTCGAGACAAAATGCAAGGAAGTGGTATCAATCAGAGCACCTATGGATGGCCATTTCGTCCTTATTAGGACTCATCAGCACAGGTTAGCTCTGAATGATAGAAGGTATTTCTTGGGACTTAATGCGAAACGGCGTCCTCTTTACGGTATTATTCCACACAACAATGCCATAACAGTAACACTGAAAGACACTGAATGCATGTTAAAAGTACACTCGAACTAGGACGAAGTTAGCTCCGAAGTATGAGTTTAATATTGTTGATTTATATCGATTAATATTATTCTCTGCTTTCACTTTATTGTTTTTCAATATTCATGGCGATGTACGCGTTAAACCTCTGTTTCTATTATTCATTACTAGTCACATGACGTTAACCGGGCGCTCCTCGTTGTAGACTGAAGTAGGAAAATTTTGCGATATGCAGAAACGCTTCAGTCAAGGCAACAAATGGTAGACATTTCGTACTTTGTTTGAGATTCATGCTATGGAAGAAGGTTTTCGTATGGGACAAGAGATGGCGTCTTCGGTACTTTTAACATGCATTCAGTGTCTTTCAGTGTTACTGTTATGGCATTGTTGTGTGGAATAATACCGTAAAGAGGACGCCGTTTCGCATTAAGTCCCAAGAAATACCTTCTATCATTCAGAGCTAACCTGTGCTGATGAGTCCTAATAAGGACGAAATGGCCATCCATAGGTGCTCTGATTGATACCACTTCCTTGCATTTTGTCTCGAACTAGGACGAAGTCAGTTCCGAAGTATGAGTTTAATAATGGTTGATTTATATCGATTAATATTATTCTCTGCTTTCACTTTATTGTTTTTCAATATTCATGGCGATGTACGCATTAAACCTCTGTTCTATCTGGGACAATATTTCGTGACGTCAATACAGTTGAAGTTAACATACCTAATATCTACAGTAAACAACATTATACTAGTCAAAAACTTTTGTACGCTGGTTCATATTGAATAAAAGATATTTCAAATTTACATATCACTCCAATTCTTCACATTCAGTAATTAATTAAACTTTTTTGTCGAACTTTGAATCTATTCTGAAAGTGTTCAAAAACGACATTTCAAATTGTCCGCTTTTTTTACGTTCAATATTGTGAGGAGTTATACAAAGTATACTTGAGCAATAGGCGTTCAAATTTTCTCATTTTCTTACATAAGAACAGCGCCCTACAGGAAAAAGTCGGTGCAGTTTTTTTGTCACGAATTGAAAAATTATTGTTAGTTTAAAATATCTCAGCGGTGTACTACTTTTTGATCAGTTTTTAAGTAAAACTTCTATACTCAGTGTTGGAATTCAGAATTCAGTTACCTTTGAAATTCATGTCTTATCAAGCTTGTATTGAAAAAAATAAGATAGTTGACTAAGAAATTTCGTCTTTTTTACTGTTCAGTAATTCGACTAAAACTGAACATTTTGGTGTCCCCGACAATGAATAACAGCGAAAGACCTAAGAGGAGCGGAGCAGGAATTAGAAAGACTTTATCCAAGACTTCCTGTGGCCCGACGAGTTTGGAAAATGGAAAAAGGACAAACACACGATAGTGGGAAATGAATCTTCTCCTTCTAAGGTCGAAACAGAGAAAAATGAGGTGAATGATAAACCGGAGTCAGTTGTGTCGAAAAAGAGCAAGTCGAAAGGAAGTTTGAGAACTGTGAAAGTTTCAAGTATCAATATAGCGAGAAAAAGGATCGAATTAGAAACAGAAATGGAGAAATTGGAACTAGAAAAAGCATTCAGACTGTTGGAGCTAGAAGAGGAATTAGAACAAGAGGAAGACATTTCAGAGAAGGGAGATTTAGGTGAAGAAGTGAGCGAACATAGTGAAAATAAATTTTACAACAAAACCAAGATAAGTCAATGGGTCGAAATGAAAAAAGAGGAAATTATCGACCGCACAAAACCGTCAAAAACACATTGCCACATCAGTGTGATCCGAGTGTGAAAATGTTATGTGAAACCATTACTGAAAAGCTTCATTCGGTGAATAATACCGTTAAAATTGAAATTTCCCCGAAAAATAAGAGCAAAATCTTCTCGCTGCCTGTTAATGAAGTGAGTCGAAGAACTAAGGAAGTTCTGGATGAGGGAGACCGTCAGATGAAATCGTTAATATCAGTGCACCAAGATGATGATAAAGATCGTACAGAAAGCTTCAAATGTTAGTTGATGAGCAAAAGTTTCAAGTGAAGATGGATCTCAAAACTATAACAAATGAACAAGGCTTTGATCTCCTCAAGTATGATATAAATCCTCTGGAGATCATGCTGTCGAGCCAACAAACTTTATGGAGCATTCAAGCAAATCTACTGATGTCATCATAGATAAAATCTCTCGTGGAAGTGAAGAACAAGAGATTTCTTCAAAGGAATTATCAGATAATACAACAGAGTATGAGGTTGTCAATCTGGGGCATGTTGATCTTTTTCAAAAATTCAGAAACAACCATTTCTAAAATGCGAAATGTCTTGAACACCATGGAAGTGAACAAACCTGATAATTCTGGAAGTAATAAGTGCCAACAAAAAATGAATGAAATTTTAAAACAGGAACAACAACCAGAAAATATCCTAACACAAACTGCCACAACGACAATCAATCAAATATGTGCCACCACGGATAGTAGTAGTTGTAACTAAACCAGAAACGAAAGTGTAATGGTGCAACTTTCATCTGAAACTACAACGAAATACAATTCACCCTTGAAGCGAATCACTCATGATAGCAATCTTTTCAACTATATGAAGCTTTATAAGAAAATCAGACGACGCAGCAGAAAACGAGGTTGCCGATGCAGACGTAACAAACTAATGAAAAATGCTGTTAAGACCAAAATGAAACCAGAAATGCCTCATTATAATAAATGCGTAGTGTACCATATAACACAGCATAAAAATACCGTTGACCGAGTGTAGGAACACCGAATGGCAAAGATAAACTGATTTCACAAAACACTTTCAGTGCTATTCATTTTGGACCAATGAATCAATTTCCTATGTTATTCAATCAGAGAAAACATGCAATCGAATTAAGAAGAAAAAGAGAAGAAGGGGAAAAACTAAACTTAATTGAACAGAATGAGCAATTGTACAGAAGTTTTCACAGGAGAAAGTCCACATCATTTTTAAGCAGCGAATTTTTGAACTCCTCAGATCAAAGTAGTTGCCTTAAAAGTAAAACTCAGCCAACTCTGAAATGTAAAGCAAAAAAAAAAAATACTCTTCCTTGAGTACCTCCACTGCTACCAAATGGTCGTATTGATCGATCACCCCCACTCGTGATGGAAAACCAACCATGGAGATATAGGCGATAGGTTCATAAAATTTGCACTAGTTACCTTATTATTTTTGACGTGGGAGAATGTTGGAATTCAGAATTCAGTTACCTTTGAAATTCATGTCTTATCAAGTTTGTATTGAAAAAAATAAGACAGTTGACAGTAAGTGACAATGAAGAAAATTGACTAAGAAATTTCGTCTTTTTTACTGTTCAGTAATTCGACTAAAACTGAACCCCAGTATCTTGAAAACAATGGATTTCCGGACCGACATACATTATGGAACCTTTTTTCATAAACTGATCTGAGCAATCACCCCTCAAAAATATTGCATCAATTCAGAAATATTCTGTTTAAAACTTCTTTGGGAAAAGACTTAGGGTTTGAAATAGCTGAGACTCATCTCAATTTTTTTTCTGTTTATAGAAACTTGATCAATCGTCGATCTGTAATTAATTGATTCAAACTAAACATAGATTCTCTTGAAATCAAATTCCTCTTTTTTTTCAGTACGCCAGACCAAAGTCCAGGATGGAAATTCTGGAAAAGGGAAGATACGTCGTGGCATTTATGGCATTCCTAGGTTTTTTCAACGTATACGCCCTAAGGGCGAATCTAAGTATAGCTATAGTTGTAATGACTGAAAATAAACCAACACTGATTGGCAACGAAACAGTATATGTATGATGACAGAAAAATCTAGTTTCTTTTTTTTGACACCACTGTTTTCAGACTAGAGAATTCGATTGGGATTCAAAACTACAAGGGTACGTCCTTAGCTCATTTTTCTATGGTTACATAACAACGCAACTACTAGGTGGATGGTTGGCCATGAAAATTGGAGGCCAAAGAATGTTTGGACTTGGAGTAGGTGCAACGCTTTCATGACTCTGGTTTCGCCGTTAGTTGCGAATATGTCTGTATATTTATTTATAGCTCTGAGAGTCCTAGAAGGTATATTCGAGGTAATCAACTCTATAATTTTTTATCCTTAGGAACACTCTTCAACATAAAGGGTTTTCCATTAAGAGGTGTTATTTTGAATAGCCCGCTATTTCGGTAGATGTCACGTTTGAAGCTGTCATTTTTTGACATTTGACAAGTAGAAACTACGCCATTAATAAAAATGGAACGATTCACTCTTCAGAACGCATTGAAATCAGTAAAATTCGCTATAAAAATGGTGAAAATTTTGCAGAGGCGGTTCGTAAAACTCGAACATTTCTTGGTCGTCGTGAAGCACCTTGTCGAACCGCAATAAAGAAATTGGTGGAAAAATGCGAGCTGTTGGGACAAGTTGAAGAAAACCCAGGTTTGTCCATTTCTAGTTGTTCTTTGGAATTAGGCATTCCATTGGATAGTATTGATTGGACAACGTTACTTTCAACAAGACTGCGCTAGGTGCCACACAAGCAACGAAACCAATGATCTTTTGCTGGAAAAGTTTCCGGACCGTGTTATCTCTCGAAGAGGTGATCACAATTGGCCACCGAGATCTTGTGATTCAACACCATGCGATTTCTTCCTTTGGGGACACGTGAAAAAGAAGGTCTTCGCCAATAGCCCAGCGTCGATTTGAGACCTCAAAGATAGAATTTGTGACGCTATAGAGGACATAGGGCAGCCAATTTGCGATTTGGTTATGGAAAATGTCATTAACCCTTTACTGCACAACGTAGCATATATGCTACGCTAGCTTTCATATCAGTTATTCCGCCAATTATTCATATTTAAGAAGTCTATGAAGATTACTTTACTCGCAAACTAATATCCTTCTATAATTCAAACGCTAATACATAGATGGCAGTCTGTTCACGGTAACCGTCAGTTTATTTACAGCGCCTGCGATCTAGAGAGAGAATTCGAATTTGTTCAAATTTTCCGTTTTACTGAAGTGTTATTTCGCAGTGAATCTGTGCAAAAAAATTATAGTGAACTTGAATATGGTGAGTAGTATTAGAAATTTATATTTTCGATAATGTGAATGCCGAATGAAAGTTTTATTGCTATCTGAATGAGCGTTGCATTTATGCTACAATGCCCCGTTGAGCATGAAGTATTTCATTCGAATGTTGCATATCTGCAACTGTGCCCATTGTAGTTCCGGTAAAAAGATTTTGAAATAAAATTAATTTTTTCAGGAAAACGCAACGAAAAACAAAATTTGACGCAGGCAGAGCTTGAATACTTCGCTGATCATTTATCGGATATTAGTGAAGACGGACAAGAATTTTCAGAAGATGAAGAAGATGACGTTCTTCTCGAAGGTCCAGAAAACTTTCTGCCCTGTGATATCGAAGACGAAAATGATGCTCTTTTCGATATAGACAAAATGCCTATGTTTTTGCTGGAAAATTTACCAACAGATCTAGCCAAAGAATCGGATTATTCATCATCACCTGCGAATCCATCAACGTCATCAGATAAAAATAATAATCTCGATTGGGTCACTCGATCCAATCGAAAACGCAAGAACGTCGAAGAAACAGTGATGATGGTGAAACTCAAAGAAAGAAAAAAATATGTCGAGGACCAGAAAAACTGCGGAATACATTATTGAAGCTGGAATGGAGGGAAGGCAACTTGATTATGAGAGAGGAATCAGTTGCATTCAAAGGTAATGAAATCTTTTCCGGAAAGTTTGCGAGTTGGAAACACCATACCAGTTTTTTGATTTCTTTTTTGACGAATATCTCATTGCACTCATAGTGGAACAATCTAATCTATTTTCGGTTCAGTTAGATCCCACCAATCCCGCATGCCTACACAATACCGATGTAAAAAGATATATTGGAATATGTATTCTTCTGTCGGTCATACATATGCCAAATATAAGGAGCTATTGGTCCAATACATTGGTATAGATATAATAAGAAATACCATGTCATCAAAAAAATTTGAGAAAATAAAAAAGAATCTCCACTTCAACGATAATTCAAAAATGTTGCCAAAGACGCATTTGAGGCATGATCGCCTCTTCAAAATTCGACCAATATTGATCACCTTCTGGATCGCTACCAATATGTTCCCTATGAGGGATGCTTATCAATAGACGAACAGATGTGCCCAACAAACCAAGAGTTATCTGAAACAATACATCCAGCAAAAAACCTCATAAATGGGGTTTCAAGATTTTTGTTTGGCTGGAATTTCAGGGTATTCATATAATTTTGAAATTTATAGTGGCCAAGAAAATAGAACAAATCCAAACGAGAACGATTTTAGGGGCATGTGCTAATATTGTGACAAGACTTTTGCGTAACGTCCCGAATCATTTGAATTATCATTTACTTCGATAATTATTATACCAACTCTTCCTCTCCTCGCACAAACTATCCCATCGGGGTGTGCAAGCATTGGGTACAATTAGAAGAAATCGTATACCTAAGTGTCCCCTTCCAGCGGAAAGAGAAATGAATAAAAAAAGTCGAGGTATAAGTAAAGAATTATTACTGTGATGGAAGATGTACCAATTAGTTTGGTATCATGGAAGGATAAAAAACAGTATCCCTTGCGTCGACATTCTGTGGAACACTTCCAAAAACGAAGGTAGAGAGGTATGACAAAACTCAAAATAAAAGAATGGAAATCGAATGCCCTAAAGTTGTAAAAGAATACAATAGACATATGGAGGAGTGGACCTTATGGATAGTCTAATTGGTCGATATCATATAAAGCTAAAATCTAAAAAATGGTATTTCCGTCTCTTTTATCACCTGTTTGGACATGACCATTGTAAATGCCTGGCTCTTACATAGAAGAGTAGAAGCTCAAAAAGGAAATTTGAAAACAATGGGTCTCGCTGATTTCCGATTGGAATTAGGGGAAACATTATGTAAATTGGGAGTCCATCGTGACACAAAAGGGCGAAGGTCAGATATGGAAAAAACAGCTGCAACAAAAACAGCGATCTCATCAATGTACCATTCCTCCTAAAGAAGTAAGAGTTGACGAGAATTCACACTGGCCTGTTTGGAGGGAAAAAAGTCTCCGATGTAAACTCCCAAAATGTTGAAGGTTTACTTTCGTTTCATGTAAAAATGCCAGACTGCATTATGTTTTAATAAAAACAAAAATTGTTTTGTGAGTTCCGAGTTTCACAAAAATTAGAACATCATGTTTTAATTTCATTTACTTTATTTTATGAGTTCGCTATTTTTTTATCTAAATATAAAACTTTCGTTCACGGCGTATTTATTTTCTCACCACCATAACACCCAAAACTTGTATAGAACACACTACGTTATTCGCGCAACGGCTAAGATTATGTCACTCAAAGTGCATCGTAGCATATATGCAACACAAAAAAAATCACGATAATAAGAACTTTTTTCACATCCATTTTTTTTTTTTCATTATTTTTCCCGAAATCTCAACGAATTTCTTGATCTCTCTCAATTTTTTCAGGAAAAATAAAAAGTTGCGCATTAAAGGGTTAAAAGGATATGTAAGCGTGGACGTGGTGGTCATTCCATTTGCCTGATGTTTTTTTCCACTATATAACTGCATATCTTCTTCTTTATAATGAAATACATATCCGATCATTTATATTGAAAATTGAAATTTTTCTTTCAATATCAAAATAACACCTCTATTGGAAAACCCTTTACAATATACTATTTCCACAAACATATATGCCGGAAAAATGTGCTTAATCTTCCGGATTCGGATTCAGCTTAACACATAAAAAAATATGATGATAAGTTCCATATTTTTTTCCTAGCGGCCCTCCCTACGTAGATAGAACCTCCTGAATGACGCCACTGGAAATCCATTTCACTGAAATAAATTTCAAACTACTCGATTAATTCAATGTGAATTTTATATAAAAAAACAATAGTACCTCTTAAAATATTGCTCTTAAAATTAAATAAGCTGGTTCAGTTTACAATGGGCGGGTTAGGATCTACATTTTTAACACCCTGTATGATAAGGTATCTGGATACCTCGAACATCAAGCACAGAAAAGTTATTTTGTCGAAAATATGAACCGTTTTCGACAATGAACAAAAAATACGAAGAAAATATGAACCGTTTCGACAAAAACAATTTTCATGTTGAAAAACATGGTCCAATTTTATGACTGTTTATTATGAAGTTCAAAATGAAACTAGGTATTTCAAAAAATTGACCATGTTTTTCATTGTTCTCGAAAACATTTATGGACATTGAACAAAAATAAATTTTTTTCAGCTTAATGTTAAAGGTATTCAAATTTTTTTCAACCTTTATCGTACTGGGTGTTAAAACGTAAGCATTAAAACGAGCATTAAAATGAACAACCTAGTCCGTCCCTAGTAAACTGAACAAGCTAATTTAAATTTAAGGGCAGTGTTTCTAAAGGAACTAGTGGTTCATTCTATCAAATTTTCATTAGATAATATTAAGTGGTTTAGAATTCATTCCAGTGACTTCATTTAGGAGGCTGTATATCTGTAGGAACGACCGTAGGAAAAAAAAATGACACTGAAAATCAACAATATCTACACTATCTACTCTTAGTCCAACATTATAAATCCTAACTTAAGCTTTAATCTTATATACAAAAGCCAGTGTTCGTTATTTCAACGTACAATTATTTCAAAAATGTTATTTTTGTGTGTTTTTAGGGTGTCACATATCCATGCATCCAAGCCATATGGTCCCAATGGGCACCACCACTAGAAAGAAGTAGACTGGCAAACGTTGCTTTCACTGGTTCTTATTTAGGAACTGTAGTTTCCATGCCAGTTGTGCCTTACTTTCAGAATGGCTAGGATGGCCTAGCATTTTCTACGTTTTCGGTGAGTTCAACGAATATTTTCTTTACGTAATATAGCTTATGCTCTGGATCAGCATGTTTTTAAAAACGTTTGTGTTCAGATCCTAATCTGAAGGAATTCTTGCAAAGATTCATTCACGAAAGATTTCTCCATAATGCATATCTTACTGTTGGTTTCATCCCCAAAAACTCTTTTTTATAGGTGCATTTGCCCATAACCACAGATGTGTTTGTGGTCCCTTTTTAGCTAGTGAGTCAGCATCTTATTAACTTTGGTTCTGAATTACCAGGAACTCAGACTGAAGAGACCTTGTTGTTCTTGCCTATTTCATTGAGTTTCATCCAAAACCACATATGAGTCTTCTGATATCATAGAGAGTATAGAGTTGTTGAATTTTCAGAAGGAATTGTGATTCTTGCGCCTGTTTCTGGTTAAATTGTGATTTTTTGCTTAATAATATACAATAAAATATTATCGTGCACTGTGAGGCTTCTTCGAGCAGAGAAGAGACAGATAAGAAGAAAATTAGAGGAAAAACATATCATAGGTGGGGATGAATGATGAGTACTGAACAGATCCGCATTTGAAATTTTTCCAATATTTTTCTGAAGCACTAACTGGCGAAAAAGTGAATACCAAATATCAGAGGTCAGAAGTATAGTATTTTTCATTAGTGTGTCCAACCTGGGGCCAATTGGACAAATACTTTGCAAATTTTCATTCTCTTATATACAGGTTGTTTCCTAAACATGCGGCAAAAATTCAGGGGATTGTTCCTTGGACTATTCTAAGAATATTTTGTCCTTTGATGATTTTTGAAAAACCTCTTTGTTTCGAAGATACAGGGGGGAAACAAATTTTAGATAATAACATTTTATTATGAAAAATTACATGAAAATTTAACTTAACCTACAAAAATGTTGTTGAAAATGACCACCTCTAGCCAAAAAAACGAATTCAAAAAGAACCGTGTTTAATCTGATTCCTTACCATCTGAACTTATCAATTTTAAGTAAAAAAAAACTGGCAGTTTTTAGTAATTGGAATGTGTTAAACAAATTTAAAAATAAATTGTACCACTTAGTAAACACAGTGCGGTACGCATTTTCATTTAAACTATTGTAATTTTAAAAAATATGAAAAATGTTGTTCGCCCTGTATCTTCGAAACAAAAGAGGTTTTTCAAAAATCATCAAAGGACAAAACATGCTTAAAATAGTCCAAGGAACAACCCCCTGAATTTTTGCCGCATGTTAGGAAACACCCTGTATGTGTATATTATGGCCAGAAGAAAAATGTTTATTTGATATTCAATTGACCTTATTTGGACAGGATTCCTAAAGACCCAAGACGTCGTACTTTTGGGTGAAATTTGTAAACAGGAAAAAACTGGCAACTTAATTCAACCCTGAACTTTCCGTCACATGGGTCCCCGACTTAGTCCTGCCCAGTAGTATATTTTTCTCACTCAATTGTATGACATAGCGTCTCTTCTCTATTTATTCCGATGTCTGATATCATCCTAAATAATTATAGATTATTGGAAGTCTGTAGAGTGTTTTAGCTCCCCTGGAATGCATTTTAGGACAAATATTGAAACATCCACTGAAATTATTCAAGTTGAACCATCATATCGAAAAGTGAAAAACTAGTACAGTTTTGAATCAGGTCATAAATATTCCTATCTTCCCCACTGTGTGTGTACCAGTTTGTTTATTTCTTTCAGGAATTGTTGGACTTATTTGGTTCGCTTTCTGGAATCTCTTGGTTTATGAGAGACCTATGAAGGATCCTAACATTTCCAGCGAAGAGTTGAAGTACATAACAGAATCTCTGGCACTCAAGAAAAGAAGAAAGTTAATCATCCTTGGAAAAGTATTTTTAACTTCTGTTCCTGTCTGGGCTATTATAGCAGCGAATTTTAGTGAAAACGGGGGTTTCTATACATTTTTGACGCAATTGCCAAAATATATGAAAGGTGAGTAATCCAGCTCTTAATGGGTCCATTTTCAATAGATATCAGAAGAGGAAACCCTGTATTCATTCTTTCGATAAAAAATTCGCCTCGTTCTTTTCGTTGAGCAATAAGGATATTACCTCAGAATTTTATGTGGAATTTGAGATTCATATCAAATATATAAATGCAGAATCTCAGCACAATCAGTATTATATTCTGAAAATTATCAAACAATGAAATATATAAAAATAAATACCTAATTACAAAATTAATTTCTATATGGTTCTGATGATGCGATCATCTTGAAACTTTGCATTTACATTCAGTATATCAGTTTTGATTCACAAAATAAATTCACTTGAATCAGTTATCCTTTATGGAAATATAGGGATTATCCTTTTCAATATTCCAACTTAATTTTCTATGGTTTGCTAACACTATGGCCACGAAATTATGAATGAACATTCAGTATATCGATCTCAATTCACCAAATAAATTGCACTCGAATCGGATATCCTGTTAGGAAATATAAAGATGCTTCTTTCAATACTCCAAATGAATTTTCTATGGTTCTGTTAACACTATGGCCACAAATTAGCATGAAAATTCAGTATATCAGTTTACATTCACAAAAGAAATTTCACTCGAATCGGAATATCCTGGAAATATAAAGATTCTTTTCAATATTCCAATTGAAGTTTCTATGATTCTGTTAACACTAATGCCACGAAATTTTGAATGAACATTCAGTATATCGGACTGTATTCATAAAATAAA
Organism: Propylea japonica; assembly: GCA_013421045.1. Classification (NCBI taxonomy): domain Eukaryota; kingdom Metazoa; phylum Arthropoda; class Insecta; order Coleoptera; family Coccinellidae; genus Propylea; species Propylea japonica. The sequence continues at coordinate 106,878,872 of CM024240.1, read as the reverse complement.
TTTCACTCGAATGGAATATCTTATGGAAATATGAATTTTTTTTTTCATTATTCCAATTGAATGGTTCTGTTCACACTATGGCCACAAAATTTTGCATAAGGCTTGTTATGAGCATCTTGCTCATTACAATTATCTGTTACATTTCATTTTGTATTGGTTGTTTTTTCTGAGATATGAGAAACAGATATTTTGAATGGCCATATTTTATGGAACAGCCTGTACGATTTGGCTGGTTAACGAACTCAACGAGCCCTTTGAGATCCTAACTCATCCTGAAAATTTCAAGTCTCTAGGACAATCCCTTCGAAGTAGTATGTGCCAAAGGGCGCACGGACAGAATTGAATTTGGAGTCTAACCCTTTCGTTTGAGACCATTTTCAGCTCAAAATAGGAAAATTACAGACATTGGGGTAAAACGATATAGCACTCGTTTAAGTAGAACGAGCGCTCAAGAACATCAACAATTAATTTCCAAATTTTCCATCATATTTTTGGAAATTTTCGCTTTTTTGGGAATGAGTTGGATTTCTGTAATAACACCCACACTAATAATCAAAGAGCTAATGGTGGTACAGATCCTGAAGCACCAAGGCAAACGCTACTCTTTCTCCCTAAATGGTATCCTGAAAGTATTTTCCAGCACCACATCAAAAGGCGAATTCAATAACGGTAAACGGTAATCTTCAAGGATTGCGATTGCACGATACCATGAACAGATAAAAGTGATTTAAATTTCATGTATTAGAGACGAAGTCAATCGAAAGAAACAATATATCAAAAGTGATAGACGTTACAATGAATAACTTTCCACGTGTACGAAGATCCGGCTCAATAACTTAAATCAATTCAACTAACATTAATTTATATAGCAGAATTTCACAAATAGATAAAAAAAGGGAAAAGCTAATTATCAATACACATGCAGGATATTCTGAAAAATGGTTATTTCTGAAATTACTCTGGAAATGAGGTCTATCAACTTAAAATTTCAAATTTTTTTTCCTAATACAGTGGAACTTCGCTATAACGAACGTCTGTATAATGAATTTCTCTTTATATTGAATTTCGTACAAGACATTGCACCTTGAATCCAAATTCCCTGTTAAAAACACCCTCTAAAACGAAAAGTAAATTCTCTCTATAACGAAATATTCAACGAACATCACTCTTTGAAAGGGTATTGGTATAAGAAGGTACCTTTAAAGGTGGGGTTTTCCGAAATTTTTCTGGACGTACGTAATAAATCCCGACCTTAAACTGAATCATTACGGCGGGCAGAGAGATCCTTCTGAAACAGTGTTAAATACACCCCTAGATGTTTGGTTGCAATCTAACATTACGCTAGCGTGAAAAGTTGTGCGGAAATGGCTAAAAGGAAGTGCTTAAGTTTGAATGATAAACTAAATTATCAGTGAAGTCGAACGCGACATTGTCGACAAAAACAAATTTCTGTTTAACGAAATTTCTTTATAACGAATATTTTTGCGGATTTTGCGCTTTCGTTATAGGAAGTTCCACTGTATGTAGTATTTATTTTATACAGGTATCTGGTGAGGAATGGGACAACGTTTAGGTGGTGATGAGGGATGTCTCAACAGTGAGAAAATGCCATTTGAAATCATCTGAGGTTCATGGTTTCCTAATTACAGGGAGTTTTAGAAAAAATTGAGAAATTTCAATTACTCTAATTCAGGAAATATTAGACCTAATCCGATGATTTCTCGTGTTACAATGATAGAGTGAGTACGAATGTTTTTGAACGAAAAATTCGAAATAAAATCAGATCCG